>JAEQML010065033.1:0-21424 GCA_016904865.1 Pissodes strobi | reverse complement strand
TTGATCCTTGCCAACTGTTTTGATAAATTGTCAAACTACTAATTACAACTTAAGTGACGAGTTTAACTAAGAAAAATTATGTGTGTTATTTTAAAAATACATTTAATTACTCCGTTGCCCAATCGTATATTTACTATTTGAAACTTTTAGAGTAAAAACTTTTAAAAATCCTATATCGTACGGCTCCAACTCTAGTTTGTTTGTAATCAGTGCCAAATAAATTCGTATACATACTACATGATCAATAGCAATTAATTAGAAAATTATTGCTGGCTTTTAATGGCCATACTTTTACACCAATACAATAATCATAATGTAAACAGACTTTCATAGTACACTGCTAAAGCAACGTAAACATACAGACATGATTAACTATCGATCACAAACAGATTATTACATATAAAAATGGTTTATGCAACATGTAAGTGATTTTTCTAGATTAAAAAATACTAACGCTAGTTTTTACATGTTAATTTAAAAATGAACTAAATTAATGCTTTTGCCGTCGGTATAACATTACTGTACACCCTTGTTATTGCAAAAGTGTTGCATTAATATGCCTCAAAATTTTTTCGTTAAAGCTGTGATGTATGATTATTATTACACTTTGAATTGGTTTTATATGACGAATATAATATAGAGCATTGGCCTACACCGTATCTATCCGGATTCAATGCAAGAGTAAACATTGTATATTCTACTGCTGGATTAACCCTTTCAGTCGCCAACTTCAACCAGTCAGAAATAAATAAAAAATTAAGATAATCTGGAAACCAATTGTTTGTTTGCATTTAAATCGTCAACTCTTGTTCAAACCATATTTCCCAGACTTTCAATGGCTACATTTCCAGTTATAAAGCAACTACCGATATGAAACGCTATATTGTTTAGTTTTTTTAATTCTACAAACAATTCTAATAATATTTCAGATAACTTATGCACCAATTAGATTGTTTTCGAAATATTGACAGCATTTTGAATGCTTTGATAAGCTCCAGAATTTAAATGGTTTGACTTAGGACACAATTTCTATCTTAGCTTTTAATAATCTTCTTTCTCGTAAAAAAACTTTCGGTACAGGGTAGGAAGATTTTCCAGATTTTAAAAACTAAGATGGGAAAGTGCAGTAAATTTCCTTAAGTTAGGGTTTTCATCCTTTTGTTGTCCAAAGGCCAGATTTGGGTGTCCCTATTGATGGCAATATAGGGCAGATATTATAGGTCAGGTGAAAAGACGTTTATTTAGAAACACTTTTTAATGAGATTTTGGGCATTGTTTATTTTTAACAAGTTTCCCAATGTCTAGTCTTATTTTGGACGTAGTAATATCATGACTATTTTCAACGTGCAAGTCCTCTGTTGGTCCTATTTCTGATTTGACATGTTTCATTCGAGAAAACAATTACTCACGTACATAGGTGAATAGAATAGAAATAGAAATTTATTTTTGTCAATATGTTTGGAGTAAAAATTAAAATGACCCGAGTTCTATTTTTCTTTTCATTCAGTATTGCACTCAAGGTCTATCAGTTCCCATTTGCAAATTGCTTGGAACAAGTCAAACAGATACACTGAAATGTGTCGCGAACAAATTTATTAAATTTTCATTTTCTCTGCAGTCTTGGAATTTTGACGTAAAGTCTTTTAGTAATCAGTTCTTGTAGACGAATATTACAACGCTTAAAATCTTTTTCCGAAGCTGCAGTGTCTAGAGACTCGGGTTTAGCTTCAAAGGATTCTATATTATCACACAAGTTGTTTATAAGCTTTTCCTTACCTTATAGCCGCCAATTCTGCTCGTTCAGATGCAAAGCCAAATCAGTCAGAAAGCCAAAATCACTGATTCATCATCGAAGACTGTAGTAGGTCTTAACTAGCTAGCAACGAACTTTTTAATTGCTTCTTTGCAGTCAAACACTGGGTTCAACCCGACGAACATCAGAGAGGCAAAGAACATCTCCATACTCCGCATCAATATTCGACAAGAAAATTTGGAATTTTGGAATACTCGAAACCTGTTAATGTTTTTCATGACATGATCAAAATTATGGTTTTTTATACATAAATTTTGTTGGTGTATATACAGTGATATGACATTAAATTTAGGTCAACCTGCCTTTTTTATTAAGGCTACCAAGTCCTTCATTTGTCCATTCAACCATAGCTGGTGCTCCATCTGTTATAATGCCTCCAAGGACAATACTGTATCGATTGAATACCATCATGACATATTTGAAAATATCTGCTCTCTTTGGAGTTCCCTTCATAGAATAAAGGGCAGCTTGTTCTAATAGTTTTAAAATTATCATCGATGCCAGGAATAAAAATTGCCAACTGAGCTGTATCTGTCGTATCAGTATTTTCACCAATAGCCACAGAGTAAAAACAAATTTAGATGCCCGACTATTAAGGAAATTTTCTATATCTTCTGATAACTTTCCAATTCTTCTAGCAGCTGTCACTGCTGATAGAGTAATTTTAGAGAAAACATGTTTATGCGATGAGAGCGAGCTACTCTTAATAACCTAAGTTTAGACACAGAACCATGTTCATGGACATGTACATTGGATCAGAACTGATGCATGTCAAGCTTTGCAACAATTTTACAGTTGCGGACATTAAAAGTCGGGCAGCTATAATATGAGAAACTATTTTGAAACGTTACATTTTGTTGTTCGAGTGATTACGTTAACGATAAATCGGATTGATTACATTTTGAAACTTTTCCGCATTTCGTTTCGAAATGCGGTAAAGTCTCGAAAGTGTCAGAACTATCAAATTGTTAACTTTGTTCTAGCCGATTGCACTGAAGTATTTAATCTAATGATAAGCAGATAATGGATTAAATTCTATCTCAACAGACTGAATTTAATCAGATATTAGCTTAATCTTGAATTAAATATTTCAGTGCAATCGATTAATAAAGGCTTTTTTGTACTTTCGGGACTAAAATATATTCTTTAGTCCCTCCATGCAAGGTTTAAACAGGTTAATTTAATCCCAAGGTACTAAAGTACATGCTAGCAATACATTAAAAAAAATAAATTTAAGAAATTTTGTTCACTTATTTATATTCAGATGGATGTTTACATTTGCACAATTTACAATCTTAATAGTCGATTTATTTCATCGCTAGTACGCTGCATGACGCTGCTTGATGCATGCGACAGCTCCAGTGACTTGCTCAAAAGCTTGTCTGGAAGTGTTTCCTGAAGGTCCAGTAATTTAGAATGCGTTCACGTCACCATGTTCAAAAATGTTGTCAGCAATCGTGTTATTTTAATTATTTATGGAGTTTTCCATAAATAATACCACCCCTCGGCGACGGCTGCTGATTTTCATCCTCCATACCTTTTTAAAACATGAACAAATAGCGCACCAGAGTCAGCTAATAAAAAGGCAATTTTTTATGACGGTAGCACACACACTAAAGGGATATCCTATGACGCTCGACGAGCGGTGTGTGTGCGAAGATGTTGATTGACACGGTTCTTGAATAGTTGTAGGTTATAATTAGGGGGAAACAGATGTCCTGCGAGTGAGTGAGGAGTCCTTGTAAAGCGACGTTCTAGGTGTTTCCAGTAGTACAACGAACGGGTGCGCTCTTGCCGTCTGTCGCGACTGTCTGACGGGCGTTGCTGGGAACGGGATGATGCGGGCCTAATCCGGAGAGACGCACAGCTCTCTTCTGAATGGAATCCAGCAGCTTTAGGGTGTGCTTAGGTGCGGCACCCCAGATGTGTGAGCAGCAATATTCTAAGCACGGTCTCATTTGCGCTTTGTAGAGCAAAAGCAGCTGCTGGGGTGTATACAGTTATTTGTTGCGAAATAGCGCACCAAGCTTCTACGAGGCTGATTTTGCGATGTTAGCAACGTGGTCATGCCAGGACATATTCCTGTTGACCGAGACACCCAGTAGTCCGATCGACGAGGATAAAGGAATGGTTGATCCTGCCCTAATGATATCAGGGCCAGCCTTATTGACTTTCTTGGTAAAAGCAGCTGCTTGGTTTCTTGCTGCATTGAATTGGACCAAATTCCTGTCGCACCAGGTTCGAACCTTCTCCGGATCTTAATTAATTTTTGTAATCTTCTCCTATCTATGGTGATAAGTCTTAATCGCTGGTAAAGGTTTTTCTGATCTGAATTGGGAGACAAGGGCACTGTCATCTGTAAAGCTGTAAACAGGATTATTGGTTTCGGTCAGCAGGTCATTAATATAGATGAGGAATAGAGTTGGTGAAAGTATTGCGCCCTGAGGCACTCCCGCATTAACGATGAATGTGTCTGAGATGTGTCCATCAAGTGCAACCTGCAGAGATTGGTTCTTAAGGAAACTGGCAAGCCAGCTGGAGAGAGACCCTGGCAGTCCGAAGGACGGCCGTTTGTTGGGCAATCCGTCATGCCAAACTCTGTCGAATGCCTTCGAAATATCCAACGCATGTTCTACGAAAGCAATGTTTAGTATATAAGGATGAACTGGGGAGATTTAGGAATGCTTCCACTCTTTGGGGTAGTTTTCCAAATATATTTTTACCGCCTGGCTGCGTACTATATTGATTGTTTTGATGACGAACGAAAAATCTCCAATGAAAGGTCTCAGCCTTTCTTAAAGCCATATACTTTTGACAGATTTCAGTAAAATTGACAATATTTTTACCTGAATAAAAACTGAATGAATCAGTTACGTCGTCTTCCATCAACTGAACTAACTCTTTACTTCTGCATGCTCCTGCGACAAAAATATGAGCTACCTTTATCATTAAAAACTAGTTGTCTGGAGTATTCATTTTGTCAACTTAGTCTCCTGTTAGTATGTTGGCTGGTTTGGCTTCCTGATATCGATATCATTTTTAACGTTAAGCATGGACTTTAACATAGAATAATGTGCCCAAAGCGTTGAAGGAGGGAAAGTCCTGGATTTCTCTGTGAAAAAGACGAGTAGGGCATCTTCGTTGAAAATTTTAACTTTTCGTTCACAGCACCATCTTACATATACCTCATATTGCGCTTCATACAATTTCCTTAATTTTTCGGCAAAATACCTTCTAATTTCAGCTGCTTTTTTCAAATCAAAAATTTCCATTCCCACTGTGATTACAAAATTAATGACACTGACAACTTATTTATATATACTGTAGCCAATTGTTTCAAAGTAGACTAATAAAATATTCAACTGGACCTTGCATTAAATTGTGTCATTATCAAGTGTTTTTAAATATATACCTACCTATTACTTAATTTTAATAATACTATTGCTGGAATTACAAAAATAATGTATATACCACGGGCCTAAAGTGCCTTAATCCGTTGAATGGTAGTTGATCTCGGGCAGAGCCCTCAAGCAACAAACCCATTCGGGGCATTAAAAATCTCTTTGGTCTCTAGATATATAATCTATTATTATTGACTGTTCATCAAAATCAAGCCTTTAATGTTTTATGACTTAAATTATAGGTATTACCACTGCACGTTGCAGTTGATGGACACATATCAGACACATCCACCATCAACGCGGGCGTGCCTCAGGCAGGGCGCAATACTTTCACCAACTCTGTTCCTCATCTATATTAATGACCTGCTGATCGAAACGAATAATCCTGTTTACAGTTTTGCAGATGACAGTACCCTTGTCCCCCACTTTAGATCAGAAAAACCCTTACCAGCGATTGAGACTCATCACCGCAGACAGGAGCAGATTACAGCGATTAATCAAGACCTGGAGAAAGTTCAAACTTGGGGCGACCGAAATTTGGTCCAGTTCAATGCAGCAAAGACCCAAGCAGCAACGTTTACCAAGAGGGCCAATACAGCGGGCCCTAACATCATTATGGCAGGATCGACCATTCGTATTCCTTCATCCTCGTCAATCGGACTGCTGGGTGTCTCGGTCAACAGCAATATATCCTGGCATGACCATGTTGCTAACATCGCAAAATCAGCCCTCAGAAGCTTGGTGCGCTATTTCGCTACAAAAAACTCTATACACCGCAGCAGTGCTCTACAAAGCGCAAATAAGACCGTGCTTAGAATATTGCTCACATATCTGGGGCGCCGCACCAAAGCACACGCTAAAGCTGCTGGATTCCATTCAGAAGAGAGCTGTGCGTCTCGTCGGCAACCCGGAGTTGAGCCGGAATCTGGATAGTCTGGAACACCGCAGACATGTGGCCGAGATGTCTCTGTTTTACAGATACTTTCAAGGCAGATGTTCCCAGGATTTTCATCCCGCCCCTGGCAACTCCTGTCAGACAGTCACGACAGACGGCAAGAGCGCACCAGTTCGTCGTACAACTGGAAACACCTAGAACATCGCTTTACAAGAACTACTTTGTCTGGCGCACTGCATCACTGTGGAACTCACTCCCAGGACATGTTTCCCACTAATTACAACCTACAACTATTCAAGAACTGTGTCAACCAACATCTTCGCACACACCCCGCTCTTCGAGCGCCATAGGATCTCCCTTTAGTGTGTGTGCCACTGCCATAAAAAAACAACATATGAGTTTTCTTGAAGAAATTATATATCTTTCTCCAATACTCTTCTTACAATACTCTGTCCATTTACACACGTCGACACAGATGATCACCTGGGCCGCCGCCCCTCCTCCCTCTTAAATATTTCCTAGGCCCCACACAGAAGAACGTTTTGGAGAATATAAAGTAAACCCGCCCGGTCAAATAGCTAGTTACGCATACGCAGTTGATACCAGTATTTCTATCTTATGTACTATAATGCAGTACCGAGCACATTATATCGGCAAAAAAAATGGTATTAAAAATAGAATGAGCCAATTCCAATTTGAGACAAAATCAAATTGACAGTTTTGTTCGATGCCGTTTAAAATCATTGCGTTTTCATGATGATGTAACAGCAGAAACTGCATTAAAAAAGTCTTTGAAACTACTTCGTCAAAAAAATGCCTTAAAGTTGCTTACAATTTAAATCAATTTCAAGCATTTTATTCTTTACATAACTTCCTAGTATTTGGTAGAGTTTTAATTTACTTGAAGAATCCGCACATATCTTCTTTGATAGTTAAGTTATAACATCTGAATATAATGTATTTTTACAAAGTTTCTCAGTATTAGATCTATTTTCAACACCTATTCCCTTCTTGAAACTAAGATTATATAGGTAGATACACTGAGACTGAAAAATTATAATTGAAAAGTGCTATGTTTGAAAGATACATGTTTGATGGTTGCAACATGGGCCTCTTATAAAAACCTGTATAATATCACAATAAGATCAATAAATATATTACCTACTAGCAACAAATCCAAAGGTTTTTCGATTCTCCTATCTTGGTGAACTTAGAGCCATTCTTATTTTATGGTGGAACAGTTTTTAACATTTGCTCCTTTTTTGTCTAGTTAGTAAAATTTTCACTAAATACGTATTTTTTATTACTCACTGGAAATTTGTTTGTTATAGGAACGGGAATGGAATAATCTTCTGCACATGAAAAAATTGAAGGAAGAACTCCTCATCAGACTTCAGAGAAAGAGACAAGTTCTAATCATCAATGACAGCGATCTCAATGAATTTCAACCAGAAACAAACGGTAAAATTAAGAAGTACTAAATACGGGGCATTTCAAGGGTTTGGTAGTTTGTGTGTGTTGTATTTATCAACTTCCTTAAAGTTACATTAAAAAAGAGCATTATTTGTCTCGGTGATTAACGAGATAGTTGCAATAACAAACTTGGCATCGCTTAAGTTTTATGTATGGCACTGTATGAGCACTACATAAACATTAATATCTAATTCTGAGAAAATAAGGCCCAGCCTGGGGATTGGCCAGTAGACAGCTCATAATTTTAAAATGGTACAATTTATAATATTTACTGAACTGAACTGACAACTTGATATTTTAAATAACCAATTTTATAGATATAGATATATTAAAAGGTCAATTTAAGTCCTACAATTTACCTCTCGTCTCGTGGTATGTTACGACAGCATACATGATCTCACGGATGTGCATTGTCTTTCTAGACTTGAGTCTCCTGACATGTCGCAAATCTCATCTTGAATAAAAACGATCAGTAAATTGGTATTCAAATTGGGATCCAGGCAATAGTGCAAAGACAATTCGATGAAGACAATTCGCCGAATCGACAAAACTGGGATCGTTGGTCTGACAGTGGCCTAAACAACTTAGATTACCAACGTCAGCAATGATACTGATATTTTAGAGATTGCTCTTCGGAAGCTATCTGCGCCATTATTTCAATACTTTAGAAATGCCCCTCATATGGCCATATTAAAACAATTTTAATAAAGCTGCAACTACCAATTCAACATTCGATTTGTATATTACGGACTTTTATTCCATTAATAAGGAACAAAAAGCAATTCGACTTCATTTTGCAACACAAGTTCATAATCATACTAAATGATGATGAATTTTTCCTGAGCTTCGATTTAGAATATGGAGTATTGACTTGGTCAACTATTTTAGGGCAACAGAGTCTCTTAAAGTGCAGTCAGAAAGTCAACATGCTAAGAGAACTTAGAGCGGCAAATTTCGAAAAACTCAAGCAACGGACAAACATGTTTCATACTGCATATAAACAGAAACCTATGTTAGATGTTCAGACGATTATAGCAGATTACAGGTAAGAATAAAGCGATATAAGACTTTCTAATTATTGCAAAATTATATGACTAGCGTACTAATTAAAACATTCAATAAATTCCGTTCTTCTTTTTCTTCATTAGTCCGAGATCATCTACTCTTGGATGTCTCTTTCATAACCTTCTATGCGTGTCTATTGTTTGTCAATACAAACTGGTTTCCTACTGGAAGCTGGACATCATCATGCCATATTATATGGGATCGTTCTACCGGCCTTTTCATTTAATGTGATCTTCATTGGAAAATTCTAGGCAGCCATTTGGTTTTCGCTTGTTGAGCCACATGGTCTACTCATATACCAACAATGTCTACAACTCTCGTTCTCAGCCTTATAATGTCACTTCGATGAACTAATGTCCAACACATGACTCTCTTCATCGTCCGCTGAATTGCTTGCAGATAGATAGAAATAAATTGGATTGGAGTTTTTTGGGAGTTTCCAGAACGGGATATCTACCACTGCAATCTGAAAGATCTATTGTGGCTCTCCCTGTTTTTAGAGCACCTCATCTAGTTTTGCATTTCTGATTATTCTCCATAGCCTTGATAATGGTCCCTTGGTAGGCCTGGATTTGTTTCGCCAATTTGTTTAAAATCCGTTCTCACGATACCCTCGCTTGCAGTTTCCTCTTCTTCTTGGCCGAACCTACATAGGATTTCATATGCCTGACCCATCAGTCTTAATTGCCCTTTCAGTCGACATTGGCCGGTCAATTAAGCTACCATCATTCTGACACTCTTAATGAATTTCTTAGCTTGACTCTGTTCTGGTTGAATATTCTACCATTCCTGAGACTCCGTTGCTACCCATTTATAACGGACCTCTGCCTGTCGCCCGTAGCTTGTTAAGTTTTTCGTTCCACCGGCTGGTTTATTTTAGTTTCCATGTTTTTCTGGACAGTCGTTCTGGTAGGCCGTACTCATCGTTTCTCCCACCAATTCCACTGCCAGTTCCAGATTCTGTGTGTCTTTAACTTATATTGCGTTACCTCAGAGATTTTCCCTGAAGGATTCAAAATATCCTTCCCAGTTAGTGTATCTCGGATTACGAAATAACACCGCTTTAAAAGATGGAGTTTGTATGTCTAACCTTATGTGCCTATAATCTGGACAGGGTGGTTCTTTTGATGCGTGCCTATTTTTAATCATGTTATGTGTCTCCTCCGTGCACAACGTCACGTCGAGCACTTCCCTAGGGGCATCGGCATCGTAATGGAAGTGGGTTATTTGTCTTTGGTGATTATATTCAACCCTTTGCATAAGACGGCCTGAAGTAATGATTTGCCTCTTACGTTGATTTACTGCTTCTCAATATTAGATGATGTGCGTTATCTTCACACCAATGATTAATTGGAGTTTCCTTTCCTCGCCGTGGGATATAACAACCTTCAGAATCTGCGGAGGACATGATTCCTCCTCTCCCGGGAGGTACACTGGGCATATTACTTAGCTCTTCTCCATAATAACAGGATTTCTACAGCACAGTCTTCGAAGCAAAGTCCCGGGATCAGTGTACAGCTCATTCTGCCGCTAAACATTATGCATGCACGAGCTCTTATAGCCAACCTGTCGTACCATACCTTCACCGGGTTTTATCCTACAATTTTTCCGTTGTTTGCCCAAGGCTTCTACAGGAGGGCCATATATGAGCCTTCTTTTTCAAAAATCCAGGATAGCACGGCTAAAGCAGTCTTTATGTGCTAGAGGTTTGCCTGTAGAACCTTGAATTCCCCTTTTTTACTTGGGAGTTCCACATTGTTGTTTTCGGGTCCTGCCTCCGTCATCCACATCAAGCTTACATTCTTCCCTGGTCAATAGTTATCATTTTCATTGACGCAACTGGTAAAGCTCTCTTCAGCAGCTCTTTCTTGATGATCGGCTTCCATTTATAATGGCTGTCCTGTATAAGTATCTTACCCCTTGGGTTTTAGGCTATCCTTCCTTCATTTCTGGGTCTTTATTTTTCCTGCTCCAAAGAACGGCTGCATAGTCAGTTTCTTGAGGTCTTGACAAAAATCCATAGCTAGCTATTCTTCATGGGTCTATTACTGAGCCATTCTTCATGGGTCTATTACTGAAAATCCGTGGTTGCCCACCAACAACCTCTTATGAATCCTTGCGCTTCCATCCTTTTCCCGCTTTTGTCCGGTATGAGAGTAGTGCAGATGTATAGTTTTGGCACTTCATCTCCTACTAGTGCCCTCAGCACCTCTTTCTATCAGGGTTTCAGTTTTGGAAGTACCTCCTTAACCCTTTAGGCGCTTCCAGCGTCTGCACAGAACATGATGAGGTATTCCGATCTGTGTGTACCTTTTAGGAGACGCATTTGTGGTTCTACTTCTGGGATGCCCCCGTATGCCTCCAAATTGGAATCCAGCCTTTCAGAACTCAACTGTACTTGACTGTAATATTTGTGCACCACTGCTATTTTGACCGCAATCAGGGCATCCTTGAAGGACACATCCTTGGTGGTCTTACCACCTGGAGTACCTAACTTCTCATACAGGACGCTTTTAGGAATTCCTCGTCACCATGGCCTTGAATGTTGCCTTTTTGTTTTGTCTGCTGCTTTACTGTTGACAGCTGCTCGACTCAAGTTTTCTCTGACAATGACTCTTTTAGCTATCAGTTTCTTTACCATTGCATTAAATTTTGCCGGGAATCGGAAAAGTCGGAGCTTCTGTTTTGTCATCTCGTCTATTTCTTAAATCGATTTAACTCTGGATTCCCTTGGGTTTAACCCCTCACCATTGGTTGTCGGTGGCGCGATCTGTTGACTACCTGGGGCTGTGGAGCTTTCTTTGGCGGTTCCTGGCCTTACAGTATTTGGGTATTTCCCTTTTGCCTTGGCTTGTAGAGCTTTAGAGTGTCCAACATTTCCTCCTGTTCCATCCATATAGTTGCCACGAGAAGCTAACAAAAAAGAATCCGCTTTGTCAGAGCCCCGCATGACCACGTAAGGCTTTTTACAGGGGTGAGGCCCGATGCTCCCAGAAAAACGTTAAAGGCTGCGTTTGACCCCGCAACCGTTCAGACCTCAGCACGTTGCCTTGGCTTTGGTGTTTCGACTTGGTTCGCGGTAATGGTTTTCACAAAGGATTTTTTGGGTTTTACGCGCTTGTATCCTACTTATAGCCACTCATGATCACGCTCCCGAGGAAGCCAGATCTTCCCCTAAAGACGCGTTTGATGGACACCCAACTCGACAGGTGTTTGCAGATAGTTTGGGTTACTGTTTCCAAACCATAGGTCGCCACGCGTAGCACACGCATCTCATAAACCCTTCTTTCAACATATATAGAAACTTCGTTGTTAGTGCAGATCCCCGCTTTTCCGACGATCTTAATATCATTACTTTTCAAATCTATATTCTTATCAATACCAGTGCGATGGAAAGCACCTAAAGAGTTGCGGTATCACCTCTGTCACTCGGTCTTACATTTTTTTAATTTGAATCTCATATAATAGCTTATGGGTATCTTGAGTCGGTTCTGGCGTTATACGATGCACTTAGAAATAAAACAACAAGCTTCTGATAATCTATAAACAGACAAATGCAATGTCTATCGGTATGTTGTATTCATGGAATTCCTCTATTACTAGAGTGGATATGATCTAGTGGTAAAAATAAAGTTTCTTTGTTAAGCGGTTTGTTAAAATCTTAATAAAGTGACAACAAACAGCTGGTCAACAGGTTTCAAGGTTTCTTCTTTTAAAAAAAGTAATAACTCAGAATTTTGCCATATTTTTGGATACTTATTCATCATACCTTGCATTGCTTTTATTAAAGTTTCCCCGCCTTATTTTAATATTTCATATGATTTTACTTTTGTGGCGACTGACTGCTTGTAACCTCGATAAATGTAGTAATTTAATAATACAATATATAATATATACTAAATAATATCTTGTAATTTTTAGACAGCGACATCCGGAAACTGTTCCACGAAGAGGTAGGCGAATAAGACATTCTCAAAGTGACGGTAAAACCAGTATTTTGGGATTTTCAGGTGGTAGCTTTGCCATTGGTCAGAAATCAGGATCAGAGAACAATGAGACGGGATTATTACCTAGTAGCATAAACGGAGTAAGTATTGGTATATGTAAACTTTGTTTAAATAATAACATATTATCAGTGGTCCCAATACTGAGCTGCTTGTATTGCCATCTGATTCAATTTGGTGGAACTATTATGACGGTAAACTTAAATAATCCAATTTTATTATCTCCCTTATATCATTTTAAGTGTGCGTATTAATAAATAAAGTCAAAAAGTTTATACAAGAATATTTATTTATTTATTTACAAAAATATTTATTTATTTATTTATTTATTTAGTACACATTCAATACATCTCCGATAATACCACGCGTAAGAAGAAAAAAAGAGACAATGACACAGACAATGATAAGACACTATGCGCTTCAGTGAGTTGAGACTTAAGTTAAAAATATATAGGTGTAGTTGGTTCGGTGATAATGTTGGTGGAACAGTTGTTGGTGTCTTAAAGTTCTAACTGGTATCTTGAGGTATAGGATTCTCAGTACATTAGCACAATCAATCTTCCCGTTAATCAGTTTATGAAGAAAAAAACAGAAGCTGGTTCTCTCGTCTAGCATGCTGAGATTTAAGACCGCAGAGCAGGAATCTAGTGTCATAGGACAAATCGCGATCGATGTTTATACAATAAATATTTAACAAATTTGTTCTGCACCTTTCCAAGCCTAGATGACACTGGCACTGGGGGGACCAGATGGTACTGCAGTATTTCAAGTATACTGCGGACGAGACAGTTATAAAGTGTCGTAATTGCCTTGGTGTCCGTCATCAGTGCAGTGTTCCTCTTTATAAATCCAAGCAGCCGGAAGCCTCTGGAAACTATTTGATCCACATGTAAAATGAATGAGAGATCTTTGTCAAAGAACACCCCTAGATCATTAAAAAGAGTTACCGATTCCAGAGTCTCAATATCGATGGTGTAGTTGTGGTTAGTTTGATTCATCGCCTTATAAAAACTCATTTTTTTATATTTCTTTTAGGCAGTTTTCCTTGCACCATAAAACCAGGCGCTCCAGATCTTGTTGGAGTCCAGCGGACGATGTTTCCACAATACTATAAAATTTTAGGTCGTCGGCGTACATAAGAAAGTCCGATTCTTCGAAACATGACGAGATGTCGTTGACAAATGGGGAAGACAGAACTGGACCAATGTGGGACCCCTGAGGCACGCCCGACAACACCTGGATTTCTTTAGAGGTAACCCCCCTATGAGTACACGCTGCCGACGATCCGATAGGTAGCTTTCAACCCAGTTCTAGTAGTGAGAGCCAATTCCAATCTTTGAGAGCTTTATGAGAAGTAGCTCATGGCAGACACTATCAAACGCCTTAGATATGTCCGTGTATATAACATCGACTTGCTTTCCCATATCCAGACTGGCAACTAGGAAGTTTTGATACACCGCTAGGCTGGAATTTGCTGAACGCCCCTGGAGAAACCCGTGTTGATTTTTGGTTTTATATAGTTTTTGTAGGTACGGAAGATCTCATCAGTCAGAATTGATTTCAAAAAATCTTCGGCACCGTGCATAGCATTGATACACCTCTGTAATTACCAATTTCGGTACTTGTAAATGAGAAAAAGGGTGGAATCCTTCCAGAAAGTTGTGAAAACTCCTTTGTTGAATGTTGTTTGGAAGATGGTGCAGATTGGTGCATCAAGCAACTGCAAACATCGATTTAAAAAGATGGGTGAAATTTCATCTGGGCCGGCGTTCTTACTGCAATCAAGCTCCTTGAGCTTCGATGTAACTTCGACTATGGTGAACTGATGCTGGAGTAGCGTGCTGCCCTGCACAATACTCTCATGTATTTCAGAATAACTTGATTGGAAGTGATCGGCGAAGGCATTTGTTATTTCTTGAGGACTTTCGAGAAAATTGCCATCGTTATTCATTCTTTTGGGTATGCCAAAATCCTTTTTCAATGGGTTTATAAAACCCCAGAAGTGTTTTATATTTTCCGGGACCATATGTTCTGCGGATGCGATATGTGAGGCGTAACAAAGCTCAATGTAAAGCTTGGTTTCTCGGCGAACACTTGAGTATAACTGATAGTGACACTCACACAGAGATCTTGTATCTTCGATATGTTTATTCTTTTTAGCTATCATCTTTTTTAAAGCAGGAAAGTACCACTTTGGGAACTTGATACTGGTTACGAGTTTTTGTCCTCTTCAGATGTGAAGTTGTCCATACTCAGAAATACTGAGTTGTTCGTGTCATTGTGGACGTGCTTGTGAATGTTCGAGTTAAGTTCGTAGATAAATTTGTTGCGAACTGCTTTGAAGCATATGCAGAACCTTATGACTAAAAGAGATACTTTGGAGATATCCATCACTTTTGACCAGATGCAGCGGCTAATCACTCTTCCGAGAGAAGCATCCTTAATTCCGGTACAAAGAAAAATATAGTCTTCCGTTGTAAGTTTCAGAAACAAGTCAGAATATTTATTTATTATGTCTTCGACAGTGACATTTGGCGTGTATTGGCAGTTGATGTCACAACTGCTGTTGGAGTTGCTCTTACATACATCATTGGTTTTGGGACCTTAGAAGTTCTTAAAATCCGTAATAAAAAATCCAGGACCGTATTTAAAAAAACAAAGTTGATGATGGCAGCTCAAAGACGAAACGTCGGCTGGAAAATCTGATAACACCATCTTGAAGAACAGAAAAAGTAGCAATGGAAATGTGAAATTTATTTTGTTATATCTATTCAAATCGAGTCATAAAAAAATTAAAACGAAATCGCGAATATTCGGTTTTTTCCAAAAATCTTCGGAAGTATTCGGAATTTCAAAACTTGTAAGGCGGCATTTTGATCAGCATCAAACTGCGCAACTTTGCTTCCATTTAACCGATCTCGTATCTCCTCTAGTTTCCGAGATCCCGATGAGGCTCGAATATAGGACACCCTGTACATGTAGGTATAAAATTATGTAGAGTTAACGTTATTCGAAGGTTTATCGTATAGCCGTGCGAAAATTCTCAGCGGCCAAAATTAAGAAGGATTATTATTGTTTCCGTTAATTTCAATCTGTTTTATTAAAATTATGTTTTTTGGAGGTTGAAAATGGGAGGATTTATCTCGAAGAAAACTACTTTTTCTGTTTTTATGTGTAATGGCGAACGTTTTGGAAATGTAATGCGCTGTTTTTAAAGCTCTTTCAATGCATACGCGTAACATAAAGAACGGCGAAGATTTAACACTTAAAACTTGCAAATATCACGGAATGATGTACTAAATACGTTATCACGACCAACTACCTTGTGTTGTTGTAGCGATGACAGCATACTATAAGAAAAAAACATCGACTTTTATCCTCTGAATTCGTACTTCAGGCTTTTTGAAGGTCTGAATCAGATATCAGTCAGAAATTAAAACATAATGCCTAAATTGCTCGTATAATTCAAGAGTTCAAAACATTGTAGTGTCCCAAGAGAGGAAAGGCAACTTAACGAATAACCCCTTATTATGTACAAGCTGTGCGACTCTTAACCTGTCCGGAGAACTGAAAATAATCCCTGTATTACCTTTAGACAATAAATTGATTGTTCACACTGTAACTTGACACTTAAGGAATGGGGATAATAAAGGGAGATTTTTATTCCTAACGTCTCGCAGCTTCGATACTCCATGTGGAAAAAAGCTCCAAGCAAAAGTTTTTAGACTTATTATATCTTATTCATCTTCTTGTGACCTGTACTTAGCCGCACGTCAGTGAGAAACTGTTATTTCCTCAAACCAAGTACAGTGTGCCACTCTCTACTCTTCGGAAGATCGTGGTAGCATCCCTGATGACATGTTATAAAGACACGTTTACTAGTGTCGTTCTGATCTCAGACCTCATCTTTCCTGTCGCATCATGCAATTAATAATTTAGGTATGAAATACCTAATAATGTGACCATGGTGAGATTATTACACTTCTTGCCAACATTTCAAGAAATATGAAGAGTTGTCCATTTTTTCCACATTTCAACTACCTTCTTTATCAACGTCGAGCTGCGGCTGATGACTTATCGTCTTCATTTCCGTTTTGGTAGTGTTAACCTAAAGTCTAAAAACATTTAACTATTTCGTTTATTTTATTTAAAATATGTTGGAGATCTTCAATATTAGCTAGAATCAGTGTCACAGCAAGTTCAATGCTGTCTATTCAAACTCCTTTAATTTCTCCCTTAAGTGCCAGTTGCCAGATTTTCTGCACATAGATGTTGACCACATAGACGAGAGTATGCATCCCCTGGCAGATTTGCTTTAGGATACTAATCTGAGTGTTAGCCTCATTAGTGCTTGCTTCTGTACTCTTATGCCAGTACAAGTTATTTATAATCCTGATGTCTTTTGAAGTTTATTCCCACTTCATGGGGCCTCTTCGACGAGAGATCGTGCTTTACTCACGCTACCAAAAGCCTTCTGACGTCTCTTTTGTTCAGACCCTTGAGAAATCTAAACTGGGTATCACCGCTCATCTCTTCATATTTGGAATAAATTGTGGAGAGTATTACTGAGAGACAGATATTTATCATCTAATCTTTTCTTTCCATCGTGACCCCGAGCTTTTTCTGTTCGTCATGGTCGTAGCAACTTGTTGCACTTTGGTCTCCAAAATTCAAGGTCCGATTAATTCTTTGTAGATGTCAGTTTCTGTGTGTTCTCGTGAAAAAGAGTTTCGGTCTATTACCTGCAGAGCTCACTGAGCTCGTCCGGATCCAATATTAGTTTTTCCAAAAAGACACAAAAGTATATGAAACTCGCCGAATGAGTCTTGAAAACGAGTTTCGTTCTATTACTTGCGGGGCTCAGTGAGCTCGTCGGGATTCAATATTAGTTTCTCCAAAAAGACGCAAAAGTATATGGAATTCGTCAAATAACAAATAAAAGATATACAAAGAGTCAGGCCTGGAGATATCCAATCCAATAATGTTTTTTCTATTTTTAGAGTCAAGACGATTCGCGTTCCTCTACCCAGACTTCTTGGTACCGTCAAGGAGACGATATGAAATCTTACAAGAATATTTTACTTCAGTTTGCCAACTTGTCCCAATCTGAAAAATCCGAACTACAGATGCAACTACAAAGTTCGTCAAAACCTCCACCTCCATATCCTGAGGTAACTGTTCATCCAGTTACCAGTACGAGTTCAGTTGCACCTACAAATTCATTATTGCATGGTATTTTGACAAAGGTAAGTTAGACTAAATTTTTAAAAAATACAAAGTCTTTTTAGTTTTTGTCAGCTTTGTTAGGGCCACTTCATGTGCAATTTACACGCTGAGACTTTCACCGAAGATGTTCCAATTCTCTCCTAAAAACATGAATCCTCCATAACAATTTCGCTTTGCGATATTGGTATATATACCGAAAAAGTATTTTAAAAGTAATAAAATAATAGGTATGTTTTGTTTATACAATAGCTTGTATGAACAACTCAAATGTATATGAAATATCATTCAAAACTTAAACAATATTAAACAAACAATTTGTATTTTCAACCAAACTGCTAATTGACTTACCGTTGAATAGTACAAAATCGCGGCTCAAAACGTTTCACTTGACGGGAAAAAAAGCGTGCGTTCTCCTTGACGACTAAATGCCTGTGCATGAGTAAGGGAAGTGATGGTACGTGATGACGCCCATAGATATAATTACCATACAGAAATATGGTACAAAACCACTTTGCTTCCTGGGGACTTTGCTCCAACTTCCCCTATACCAGCTTTTGTTGCTAAAAACGTGTACATTTCGTAACCAAACTATAGCCTACCATGAATTTTAAACTTGAAAGTAATATTGCCCTCACTGCTTGGAATCTTAACAATATAGCGCCCTAAGCGAGTCCGGACAATTAGGCGTCGCCACTTGGACACGGCCGTTTGAGCGCGAAGGCACTAAGAAGGCAGCTATTTGGGCACGAGACCCTTGGCTTTAGGAAATTTAACTCATATTATCAATATAGTTATTTAGTATTATTTCTGTCACCGGCGTTTTATTTTCTAATCATAAATTTTATAATTAAATGAATAAATCTTTTATTAAAGTAAAATATACACGAATAACCTGAACAGGCAGTCTAAAGATGCAATTGATGTACACATCTCGGACACATTTCACCATTAATGCGGGAGTGCCTCAGGGCGCAATACTTTCACCAACTCTGTTCCTCCCCTATATAATGACCTGCTGGTCGAAACCCATAACCCTGTTTAGTTTTGCAGATGACAGTACCCTTGTCTCCCAATTTAGATCGGAAAAACCTTTATCACCGCAGAGAGGAGCAGATTACAACAATTAATCAAGACCTGGAGAAAGTTCGAAGTTGCGGCGACAGGAGTTCAGTCCAGTTTTAATGCAGCAATGACACCAGTTTTTCATATTTGGCGACTTTAACTTACCGGGGGTTAGATGGCTCTTTGATGGAGACTTTTTAGTCCCTACCGGTATTCAACGGAAGAGTCCATCATCGACTGTATGTGTTTTTTAGAACTTCAGCAGCACAACTCAATTGCTAACCAGCTTGGTAGAACTTTGGAACTAGTTTTCACTGGCGACATTCAATTCTGCAGATTAGATAAGAGTGAATTCCCTTTAGTGGATGCTGATTATCTGGCTATAAACCAATTTCTGAACAAGGCTGACTGGAACTTCCTAAACTCTCAAGATGACTCTGTGCTAATGATTCAGCAGTTCTATAATGTCATCGGTGAGGCAATCGAAACTTACGTCCCAAAGAAGTTTGTGACTACGACTAAATTCATTAAATGATACTCTCCTCAATTAAAAAAAGCTATTAGAGAAAAAAAATCGTCTTTATCACAAACACAGAATTTCTGGTTTGCACAGCGACTATGTTTTGTATTCTGAGGCTCGCCGAGAGAGTAAGTTTCAAATTGAACTTTGCTACGCTCTTTACATTTCAAACACAGAACACATGATCTCAGAAAATATTAAGCACTTTTGGTCGTTTATAAACTCCCTAAAGAAGGAAACCGGCATACCCAAAAAAACGCATTTGAACGGTTTACTTTTGGAGAATCCGCAAGACATTGCTGATGCTTTTGCTGATCACTTTCAATCCAGTTATTCCGATCATTCGATCATTCCTGACGAGTGTTTCACAGAAAACCAAAACGTGGAGTATGGCGGAACACTTGGGCATCATCACTTTACAATTGAGAAGATCTCTAATAAGCTGAAGCAATTAAATTGTAATAAGAGTACGGGTTTGGATGGGATACCTCCAGTCTTTCTGAAACAGTGCTGCGAGTCACTGGCAGGACCAATCTGCTCTCTGTTTCAAAGTACCTTCACTAAGGGGGTTTTTCCTTTCTCCTGGAAAGAGTCCACACTCTTCCCTGTTTGCAAGACGGGTGACAAGGCAGACTAAGAATTACAGAGCTATATCCATGCTATCAGCACTATCAAAGATTTTAGAATCCATCATCACTGACGAAATCTTTGAAACTTATAAGAATTACATAACTAAGAACCAGCATGCATTATTCAGAGGCCGCTCAACTTCTACTAATCTAGCCGTCTACCAGAATTTCCTGACAACAAAACTTGAAGCAGGGCACCAGATCGATACATACATATTATATACTGACTTTTCTAAGGCTTTTGATAGTGTGTGTCACAAACTTCTCCTTTTTAAGCTTTCAAACATTGGAATTGGCGCACACTATCTTACATGGATCAAAAGCTACCTTTCTGGACGGCGGCAACGAGTGCTAGTTGGAAGTGTCGCCTCAAAAGAAGTTACGGTACTGTCGGGTGTTCCACAGGGCTCCCATATAGGTCCGGTATTGTTCTCATTGTTTATTAACGATATTACGTCTTGTTTTAAAAAATCTAAGTTCCTGATGTACGCAGATTACCTTAAATTTTATTCCACAGTTAATAAATCATCTTTCGACATTCAGTCAGATCTTGATCGTGTTGTCTTCTGGTGTGAAAAGGATCTCTTAAATCTTAATGTTAATAAATGCAAGAAGATGAGTTTATAAAACAGAATATCATACTAATGAAACAACACTCGAATCCGTATCAACTTTCAATGATCTGGGCGTAATGTTTGATAGAGATCTCTCATTCAATTCACACATAGTTCAGATTGTTGCAAAAAGCTTTAGGCTATTGGGGTTTGAAAAAAGAAACACATCAAACATGACAGACACCAAAGCAATTACTACCTTTTACAACTGTTTGGTAAGAAGCATTTTGGAATATGGTTGGGTCATTTGGAACCCGAATTATCTGTCACAAATCCAGACTGGAAAAAGTTCAGAACAAATTCTCCAAATATATCCTATTTAAACATCGCTTTCCGTACCAAGACCTCACCTACAAAACAAGGCTCTTGCTGTGTGGCCGCAAGTCGCTTGAAAAACGCCGCCATAATTACTACGCATTTTTTTCTGCACAAATTGATCCATGGATAGATTGACATCCCAAAGTTGTTGAGTCTTGTGCAGTTCAAGGTGCCTGCAAGGACTACAAGGCACCAGCTACTGTTTGTGCAGCTGCCCCACCGGACCACCTATGGACAAAGGGCTTTCATAGACCAAATGTTATCCATATATAATAGAAAATTTAACCACATTGACATTTTTAATATTAGTTTTTATTCTTTAAAGCGTCTGGTCTCTTAATTAATTTATTTTGTTTCTTTCTTATATATTGTATGTTTTTCGTTGTACGTTTTCAAATTTTATA
>JAEQML010065032.1:0-21426 GCA_016904865.1 Pissodes strobi | reverse complement strand
AAAATTCTCTATAAATTAGCCCTAAACCAGATAGAAATTTACAATAAATATGGGTTGGAGAATTAGGTAATAATTTGTCTACTTTAATTGTATTTGTTTCTGTTAATCTTGCTTACTTCGTGCCCTACAAGCATTAAGTTTTTCAATGATGATCCATTTATTTTTGTCTTCTTTTCCCGTCTGAAAAGATGTGATGATACTAATTTTTCTGACCACTACCTGACCAATAGAACGTCTGATTATAAAACGCTTGAATTATCAACTATATCATATTCCGTTTACAGGACTTCTCGTCAGACGCAAGACTTGTTCGGCCGTAGCTCTGACTCAAGTCGATTCCGGCGACAGATCAAACTTCAACAAGATCGTCGAAGCCATCAAGACGAACTTTAACGATCGTGGCGACGAAATCCGAAAACACTGGGGCGGCGGTCTTTTGGGCTCAAAATCGGCGGCTCGTATCGCGAAAATCGAACGGGCCAAGGCCAAGGAGTTGGCCCAGAAACAGGGTTAAATGACTAACCTTAAGGTTTTTTGTAATAAATAAGTTATAAGTTTACTGTGTAGTTTATTATTTATATACTAATGACACAGCTTACCTCTGGTAAGCTGTGCTAATGATATATTTTTAATCCAAAAAAGGAAACTACCTAAGCTGTCATCACTGGAAACGAACAACACATCGACGAAAAGAACAAACAAAATCAATTGACAATAGCCGTATTCGATTGAGACTGGAGATCAGTTCAAAATGAACTGAATCTGAACTGACATTTCAGTTCAGTGAGCCAAGGTCAAATGAAATTATGAAAACAATTAAAAAAAGCCGATTGACATTTAAATATCATCTTTTACCTGAACTACTGAGCCGATCTAAGTGATCTCGGTTCACTTACAGGTGAGCTGGATCACTTTATGTAGTGGGGGCAAAGCATACGTATATGGGGCAAAGTGATATTTTTACAATCGAACACGAATCAGTTCAATAAAGTTCAGATGGATCTGTCTGATTCTATACAAGGTAGTGAATCGAATACGGCTAATAGTCACATTCAAATTTCACAAAATCGTAAAAGGTCTCATAATTTTGAGAAATAATGAGGGCTGAACCACGTTTTTGGGGTGAAACACAACACCGGCGTTTCATTTTATTAAAAGGAGTCCTTTTTTTTTTGGATCGAGTTTTGCATGAAACACAAAAGGTGTCTCATTTAGTATGTTTCGTACACATTTATTATTTAAATCACTATGAAATTAGCAAGTTCTTGAACCTGATTTGCCATCTTCGAACAGGGAAGGTCTAAGTAGGATATCTTCAATAGATCTAGGAAAAACTTAAGAAAAATCCACTCAATTATTAAAATTAAGTCCATCTAGTCGCAAAAAACGATTGGAGGGGCAAACAGATTCACTAAATTTGTAAATTACGCAATCTTATATTATGGGCGCTGCAAAAGATGTTGACGAACTAAATTAGAATCAATTTGGGTACCTTTATCAACGATGACCCAAATAATATATTGTCCTGTAGGTGTTTGCATATATCTAGAACCGACGCGTTATTAGGGAATTTTATGGGTACCTACTTAATAAACGACCTGTATATACAGAAAATGAAATCGGCCAAAATACCTACCTAGGTCATTTGTCAAATAATTTGAATCCAATGTGAAAGGTTTCCGACTTTATTTGCTAAATTTTAACTAGACACCACGATGAGTCATGGGAAAAATCGACTTTGCCGCTTTTATTCAGCGCCATCTTATGCAGCACGCTCAAGGTAGTGTTGAGTAGGCGACGCCCTGACCTTTGGCAATTCCGTTAGGTGGCAAGTGTCTAATTTGAAAGGCACTCGATAGAGGGCGCGAACTTAATCGGTTGAGCAACCGCCAGAGGGCCACGTTCTAAACGGTTGAGCAACCGCATGAAAGCGAGCCATTGTGATTATAGAAGGGAGCTAAAGACAGAGCCGTACTCAGATTTATCCTGATTCATTTTGTCGAGTAAATTATACAATATGTGGTTCCTATCAATACTGGAAATGGAAATATATTTCCTTAGAATCATAATTTTTTCCTCCTTTGAGAAATATTGTTTTCGCCAACCGTCAAAACATTTTTATTTATTTATTATTAATCAACGGGCAAAGCCCAATCTACATAGAAATATTAGGAACAAAGTTCAATGGTGATAATTAAGTTTAATATAAAAATATATTTTGAGGTAATAGCGCTATAATCATCATCATCATCACTCAGTCCTTTGCATCAACTGCTGGATATAGGCCTCCCCCAATCTTTTCCACTGCCTCCTGCCTTGAACGCTCTGCATCCAATTGCCTTCCATTCTTTTAATGTCGTCGGTCCATCGTGTGGGCGATCTTCCTCTACTTCTTCTCTCGGTCGCCATTCGAGCAATCTCGTACATCTACCATCGGTCATTCGAGTGACATGCCCCGCCCAGTGCCATTCAAGACTAGCGATCTGTGATATAACATCAGTAACACCAGTTCTCCTTCGTAGATCTTCGTTTCGAATATGATCCCGCAACGACACCACAAACATTCTCCATTTTTCGTTGAGTTGTTCTCAACTTCCTAGCAGGTTAAAGTTTCCGCACCGTAGGTCAATACCGGCAAAACGCACTGATTGACAACTTTCCGTTTTAGTGTTATTGGTATTTTTGCTCTAAATACATCATTCAGTCTTCCCTGTGAATTGAAGAGAAAAATATCACTTTCCTGCAGGAAAGTGTTATTTTTCTCTTCAATTCACAGGTTTGGTTGTCTCTTGTTATTGTTATTTCATGACCCAGGTATACGTAGCTATTCACAAGTTCTACTTCTTGCCCACCAACAGTCAAACTTTCACTAGGAACCAGGTTTGTCATGTATTTCGTTTTTGAAAAGTTGATTTTTAAACCTATCTCAGAGCATACTTCCTGCTCTGCCTAATATCTTTCAGGTTGTCTGATAGTATTATTATATCGTCCGCAAAGCGCAGATTTGTTAGGTGTTGACCATCTATGTTTATACCCTTCTCTTCCCAGTTTAGTTCTTTTAAGGCATACTCCAGGACGGTGATAAAGAGTTTGGGCGACATTGTGTCCCCCAGCCGCACGCCTCTTCCGATAGGGATTTTGTTGGTTTTTTCTGCAATTTGATCTTCATAGTGGCGTTTTTATAGATATATCATGTATTAGGTTAGTGTATCGGTAGTCTACACGGCACTTTTGTAATGAATTCACGACTGCATCCTTTCGACTGTGTCAAAGGCTTTCTGGAAATCCACAAAGGCAAGAACGAGTGGTCTGTTGTATTCGACAGATTTCACTATTAGAGTTTTGATACTCTGCAGATGGTCGTTGGTCCCAAAACCAGCACGAAATTCCTCCTGCTCTATCGGTTGGTAGAAATCCAGTTTATTTTCAAGCCTTGAAGTTATAATTCTCGTAAATAGTTTATAAAGATGGCTTAGCAAGCTTATTGGCCTATAATTCTCTAGTTCAGTCACATCCCCTTTTTTATGGGGCAATATTCCAGTGGCGTTATACTACTTGTCTGGCACATATTGATCTTCTGTAGTAGAGATGTGCCACCAATCTTGATTGCGTAAAACACCAAACCATCCTCACCAGGAGCTTTGTTGTTTTTTGCTTTTCTTAGTGCTAGCCTTATTTCATTGATGGTGATTTCCGGTAATACCTCTGATCCCTGGTTAACTATTCCCTTCTTAGATGTTATTATCTCTGGCTCTATGTTTGAGATATTGTTTGCTTCCTTTTGACTCTTCAATAGTACCTGATAGAAGTCTTCAACTATTCTCAGAATCTCCTCTCTATTTGTTGTAACTTGTCCCTGTTGATCCTTTACTTTTATTATCCCTTTTTTTCCACTTTGGAGATTTCTGCGCAGTACTTTCATGCTCTTGTTGTTTTCTATTGTTAGTTGGATTTGTCTCTGATTATATGATCTAATGTCTATTGATACTAGTCGGTTTGTTTCTTTTAACTGCTCAATCGCATATAGTAGTGGTCGTCTCATCGCTTCTCATAGCGCTATAATACAATGCAGTAATTATTAGGCGACAAGAGATTGCTAAACTGCAGACTCATGTTGCTTTTATGTAAATCTGTGTCTTCTTAGTAAATTATAGAACCAATGCATAGGAAAGGAAAACTCCATAACTGTCTGGATTTCGTTCGCGAACCTACACAATCTTGAAATTGGTGAATGGAAGCCATAATTTGTTTTGTTAAAAGGCACATGAAAATTAGCATGGGATCGTGTATCTTGTAGTTCAACAAATCATAGAGAACCTTAATATCTTTTTTAGCTCTTCGTTCCTCCAAAGGATCAATTCTAAGTATCTCCTTTAGTAGGGAGTATGTTATGTTGGGGTCAAAGTTAAATTTGTATCTGACATATCTCAGGAATTTATGTAGAACTTGTTCTAACCTATTCTTATGGATCTATTGGGATTCCATATGGAAGGTGCATACTCTAAGTGAGGACGAACAAGGCTGGTGTAGAGCAACCTAACCGAACGAATATTTGCAAAGTCTGAACAGACTCGCTTCAGGAGAGCTAAGCGAAATTTCAACTATATGATCGGAAAAATTCAACGATTTAGTAAATATCACGCCAAGATCGCGGATAGAATCGACGTGTGTTAACTGTGATTTTTTAATGAGATATGGAAACACCATATCATTCCCAGACCTATTGAACAGCATAAGGTTACACTTCTTAATGTTAAGTTCCATACCATTCTTAAGACACCACACAATAAGTCTATCAAGATCAGCCTGTAGTTTCAAACAGCAATCGTTGGACGAAACAGTTCTGTAAAATTTTAAATCATCTGCAAACAAACAGAATTCGCTATGTTCGAAATAACTGTTTAGATATACCTAGATTGAATAGTAGTGTTCCCAAATGTGATCCTTGAGGAACACCTGATGGAATTTCAATAGCTCCGGACTCAAAGCTGTTAAAACGCACTACTTGTGTTCTCTCAGTCAAGTAATTCTCCAACCATGAGAGCATAGCGTCATGTACGCCCAAACGCTGGGGCTTGAAAATTAGCGTTTTATGATTCACTTTGTCGAACGCCTTGGACAAGTCTGTGTAGATAGATAGGACCTGACGCCCACTCTCCAAGCCGCCCGTCAGATAGGTGGTGTAATACAAAAGATTTAACTCTGTGGACTTCTTTGGTAGAGAACCAAAATGCCGGTCCAATATCATGCTATTCAGGAGGGGTGACAAGTGTTCCGTTACAAACAATTTTGGTATTATGCTTAAAATACTTATGGATCTGTAGTTTTGTATGTTGAATTTATCATCAGATTTAAAAATTGGTGTAACGAAACTGGACTTCCAGTAAGAAGGAAATTTCACCAGTTGAAGAGCCAGTTGAAAAATGTGAAAAAGAGGACGAGAGAATAAGAAGCTGCAGCTTCTGAGAAGCATAGGGTGCAAACCATCGGGCCCAGGTCCCTTGCTTACGTCTAGTGAGTCTTATGTCAGGTGACAGCTACAATTATTTAAGGTATTATATGATAGCACTTTAGTTGGAATATCACATGTACTTCGACTATATACACTGGCAAACATCTCTTGGCCTTTACAGTTTGTTATATTATTGTACACAAATTCTTTTGGCAGATCTTTAGACTTAAATTTGGAACTAACGTAGTTATAAAAGCTTTTTACCCTATTGTTAACAAGATCTTCTTCGACAGACGCCATAAAATGGTTATGTGAGTTTTTACTTAAAGTTCTACATTCTTGTCTTAACTTACAAAACTCATGATAGTTTTCCAAAGTTGGGTGCTTTTTATATTGCTGTTTTCTTAAGGAAAATATTATGCTTAAGTTCAGGAGAAAACCACCTAGCAAATTTCCTAGAACTGATAGGATTAAGTGGCACATATAGGTCAATTAACCATGTCTCCCATGTTCTACGTTCGAATATAACATCCCAGTTTATTGCGCTAAAGTAATTGTTGATAGCAATATAATCTGCACTCTTGAAGCACCTATAAAAACCATCGGCATAGTCCTGCTTGTTATTCATCAAGTCCCTCGTTGGCATTTCTATATTCAAGACTGGGTGATATGCATCTTGCGGGACCACTTCCTCCAAAGCCGCAGTCACTTCTGTCAGGGGTTCAGAACATAATACAAGATCAAGCAGAGTTTGGTGAGCATTAGTCACAGTATTTAATTGATATAGATTATGAAATGAGCACATTACAGCAATAGGTCGAGAGGCCGGAACAGGCAGTACAGCAGATACAAACTGATCACGCAACCAGACCCCATGTGGCAGGTTAAAGTCGGCCAAAACGCGAACCTGGGCTCCAGAATTTTTTCCATCACCGTACTGACATTTTGAGTAAGTGAAGGACTCCTTGGAGGAAGGTAAACATCCGCAATTATCACTGGTGAGCCCTTGCCCACCTGCACAAACAACTGCTCACGTGTCGTCAGATGGAATCTTAGATTAAATCCGTTATTTTGATATCTACTCTGATAATAATTAAATCTGAAGGGCTTCAAGTCAATATTGACTGGCGAGTTGTTGCAATTCAAAACAGTATTTGATGACTCCGGTGATACTGCAATCTTGAAGCTTGCTGAATAACTCTTTTGTCTGTTATATAGTTTGTCACAAGCCAAGACATTTATTGCAAAGCCCCTCAAGTGCAACTCCATTTGCTCAACAGTTGTTTCAGGCTTGAGATTTCCAACGAAAAACCAGATGCCTCAAGACCAGATATCTGATCATTACTTCCTCTAACCTTTTTAAGGTTAGGTGATTTTACATATTTAAGTGGCTTAACAGGCTCAATAATACCTAGTGATGAGCGAGACTGGTCTTGGTCTTGGTCTTGCAGAAAAATCAAGACCAAGACCAGCTCCAGGTTTGCAAGACCGAGCAGTGCAAGACTTATGCAAGACCAAGACCTAGCATGCAAGAGTCTTGCGTTTTTTTTGCTATTTTTTTTTGTTGACATATTGCCCTTGATTATGGGATCGAAATTGTTGGGTCGAAATATGGATAAAAACTTTCTATAAATGTTTGTCACAAATAATTTTGTTTGTGAGATACATGCAGGGAAAGTTAGACTATTTGCCGCCCTGCATTGTATGTATGTGAATAAGAATGCAGTCAAGAAGAAAGAGCACTCAAATTTTTAAAGAAAATTATACTCATAATTACAATAATCTAATTTGGACTTTAAACAAATTACACAAATGTCAATACATTTCTCCAAACGTTGTTGCATATAGACCGGGAGATAGTGACCGATTTTTGGATGTGATTTTGGCCACTAAGCCCTTTGGAGGCTATAATAATACGCATATTCTGATGTTATAAAGTGACAAATTGGAGCATCCTCCTGGGTTCTTCACATACAGTGTGTCCGAAAAGGATAGGAATGTATTTGGGATTTTGATAACTATAGGAGATAAAAATTCGAGAAAAAACTGGTTAAAGGAAAAACGTTGCAAGATATTTAATTGCTAGTTTAATTCTGCTTTGATAATTAGATTTAATGAATTTATAATTCACAATAATGAATTTTATTTATCTTTTGCATTTTCGACATATTTTCAAAAATCCAAAAAAAAATATTTTTAAACACTAATGATTTTATGTAATTTTTGAATTACTGTTTGTACCTACTACACAAAACATAGCACATAGTTCAACAGTCATCCTTGTATTACGCTGTGTAATTTGGTTGTTGTTTTTTAATAATAATAATTGTTCTTTATTGTTTGCAATATTATCTATTTTAATCCTGTTATGAGATATGAATGTTAAGTGTACGAGAGAAAAGAACAATTTCTCTCTATTATTTCATTTCGTTATAGTTGTTTTTTAATTATTTATTTATATTTTATTAAACAAAGGTAGTACTTAAGAAAGTTTTTGTTTTAGGGCATAAGGCTCTTCTTTTGTTTCTTTTATCAAATTGAAAAATTGCTCTTAACATAGCCCCGATGATGAGTTAATATAATTCGAAACGTTGGTAAGAAATAATAATTGGTCTTACAAACACCACTTAAATAATTATACACCTTTACTGGTTTTTTGGAAATATTTCGACGACGAAAAAAGCCGGAATCATTTATTAAAGCAGCATTGAACTAGAAGTTAAATAGCTACAACTTTTTCCATTAAACCTTTTTTCTAGCACTTATAGTTTTCAAGTTCCCAATCCTATAATGAGTGAAGAAAAATACACTTTATCGCACGCGAGTAGGTAAAATTGCTACCGAATTTATCATTTGCTGGAAATGCATTCCTTAACCCGAAATGTTTTTTTGAGTATTTTTACTTAAAAAATTACCTGATTTACTAGTTTAAATTTGTCGCTGTGGTGCTTAATATTGACAAACCAAAATTTTAATACTCACAAATACTGTCCCCATCTTTAAACCTTTATTTACTTGAAAGGTCGTGAAAAATTTGATTTTTTAATTTTTTTTGTAAAAATTTCCTCATCTACCAAAAAAGTGCAAGACTTAAAAGAGTCTTGGAGCAAGACCAAGACCAAGACTGGGCTCTGCAAAACCAAGACCAAGACCACTTATTAGACTGCAAGACCAAGACCACTTAGGCAAGACCAAGACCAAGACTAACCCGGTCTTGGTCTTGGTCTTGCATTTGCTCATCACTAATAATACCCTGCATGGCAGATGAAACAGCATTCTGGACCTGGCCCCTGGTCACGCTTGGCATGATTATGGTGGTTGTGGTAGCGGTATTTGCAACAGAGTACTGGTTAGCATTGGAGTTGCTTCTCATTCTATTGCGAGTTTGGCTGTGGTGGTCACTACTACTAGTGGAAGATGAAGATGAAATAATACTCTGAGGTGGTTAACATAATAAACTAGAAATGGAATGTCAACTCGTTAATGTGTCACCAGAGATCAATTGCATCAAAACCTTAACAAGCTCTTTGTTTGATTGGTAGATGTTCAGTGTTACAGATTCTAGTTTCTCTCCCAATTTTTTCTCACACTTGACAAGTGACTCACGTACAATGGATTGCACAGTGTCAATTGAGATTCGGTCCAGGCCTTTAGGGTCTTGGGCATGATTTTCTAAGCACTACTTACACCAGCAGATTTTTATGCTCCTTAAAATAGCAAGTTACCTCACATGTATCATAACCAATTCGTTTTCTTGACTACCCATTATTAGCAATAAGCAGTAAGCAAGAGAGAAAATTTCTAGATTTGGCAACAATGCCTATTTGTTGACTAAATAGGGTTTAGTGCTAGTTTAATTAACGGACATTTTCTTGCATACTACTATTGCTACCTACACTCCATTTTCAATGGCCTTAATAGGCACCAAGGAGCTAATCCCTAAGAACACTGCATAGCTGCATAAATAAAACTCTTCTAGGTTTAAAAACGCATTTATCACCTTTTTCTTAGTTACTTTAACAAGTCTTGTACATGTCTAATGCCATAAAAATAAACTTTATTTTAGATAATTTTCAAGATCATAATTGGGAAATATTTTATGTTCATTAAACAGCTTAACTCCCCCAACTCTATTGTGAATTCTATTGTAATCTTCGTTATAGTTCCTTGGCCCATTGATCATATGAGCGGGCGGTTCTTTAGTTCCTCGGAGAAGTAATGCGGTTTCCCCTATAAGGCCGAAATTGTCTTCTGGTCCCTCCTAAAACAATAAATAAATTAGTTTGGGTTAGTTTGGGTTAGATATTTGAGCTTACGTTATCTGAAACGGTTAGTGTCCATATGCCGCCGGCCAGTTCTCCCCAAGTCATTACTGACATAAACGTCCAGTTGTTAAAACCTTTTGGACTCTTGTCGAATTTTCTGGGCGCCAACAGTCGTACAGTGGAACCTAAAATCGCAATAAAATTATTAAAAAATGTACGGTCTTTTGGTTCGATCATTGTCTTATAAACAAAGGTTCGATCAAATGGCCTGCTTGATTAGCTGATTTAACATCTTTGGACTAATCTTCCCCTGTTACAATATATTAATACATTTCGTTAAAAAATGAATACCTGCTGGTGATGTTAAATGAATTTCCAAAGCCCCTCGAATCGTATAATTGATAGTGGTCCTGACTTCAACGTGTTCAACGAATATAACTTCCTTGTTGGTGCCTTGGCATCCCGTAGTCGCTGCAAGAAGTTCGACAGAGCTTCCATAGGATATGCTATTGTTTGTGTCCCTAAAACGAAAGTTTCCCAATCGATCATATTAAATTCAGCTAAAATTACCGGTACTTACTTCATAAATGTCGCTTCACATTTGTAGTCTTCAGGAACAGTGGTCCAGTTCGCAGCGGCCGAAACAAGTCCGAAAGCGTTCATCAGTCCGAATCCAAACTTGGTGCTGAACCATAGACCGGCCGCGTTCTTTTGCCAACCCGGATTGTCCACGACGGGGGCCAATTCCGACGTCCAGACTATCAGGTGTTGGACGTCTCTCCACGTTAAGGACGGACTACAACAAAACACGATATTAGATTCCCTGGTAATTAGGGTTAATTTACGACGTTTCGTCTTCAATTGCAAGATTCATCTGCAGAAATGTAGTGAAAAAGACAATGTTAGCATATTGTTTGTATTTTATATTACTTTTACTGTATTTTTGTGGCATTGTAAACTTACTTTACTTCTAGCGCCAAAGCTATTATTCCTGCGGCCAGAGGCGCCGATGCCGAGGTTCCTGTATGTTTGATGGTGCACTGATTATTCAAATCAGTGGTAGTCTAAAACAGCATTAATATTAATATTCCTACGAATCCATTGAAAAATCTATTTTAAAATAATAACTTGATCCCTAAATTGTTGAAACAATAATATTTAATGTACAGGGTGATGTCGATTTGTAGCTCGTAATTAATGTAGTTATAAATCATTAACAACATAAGGGTACTATGTCTTACAATCATTTGATCCTTATATGCTCCACTGCTGTAAGTCACCGCCAACGTAGACGCGCAGGCTTCACCGTACCACGGAAATCCTCCCTTTTGCGAGGCACTCCCTATGGAGATGGTATAGGGACTTGCCAGGTACCCGTCGCAATTGCAGTTGTCTCCTCTACTGCCTCCGTTTCCGGATGCCCACACGTAGATTGACCCTTTCCCGGCTCGTCCCTTAAATTTAAATTTCAAATAATCAATAAAAACATTAGTCAAGAAACCTTATACCTATATCATTAGTAACATAGTAAAAAATATAGGTTTTTTTCACACTCAAAACCTAGAAATTGAAGGAGGGTTCTATGGAGAAGAGTTGCAAAAATTTAAACATCCAGATGTCTATTTGATAGAAAAATCATTAAGGAAATAATGTATGTGCTTGGATTGAATAAACCACACAATTCGTGGATTATTAAAAGGGATGTAATATAATTTTTTGCTTCGAAATACCAATATCACCTTACTGATTTTAATTTATTTATTTATTTATAAAGAATTGCCTTATGTTACTTGATATTTGACCTAAAACTAACACCGCACTTTTAATGTTTTCCGGCTTCATGCAGTCCGTCCTAGTATCCTAGTCCTTGTTCTGGATTTTTCATAGCATCACCTCGTGGATCATTTCGTGGATTTTCCTGAATGGCATCTCTTGTATGATCATTCTTCCTATCTTCTTCTCTTCTTCTTCTACTAGTAGATCCTATCCGTTCCGGATGTTGGCAACCATATTAGCTATCATCACTCTATAACTGCGGCTCTAAACAACTGTGTGGTGGTCACTGCAAACCAGGTTCTGAGATTATTTAGCCAAGAGATTCTCCTTCTTCCTACACCTCTTTTTTCATCCACTTTGCCCTGCAAGATATTTTGGAGTAATCGATATCTGTCTATTTCTCATCACATGTACGTGTTCCTACTCATTTGTTCAATAGACTTGCCGTTACTCTCGATGTTACAATTGGGCATAACCATAATTTTTGTTTTGTTTGTATTAATGTCTAGTCCGTACTTGTTGCTACTCATCGTCACTATATCTATCAAAAACTGCAAACCCTCCGGGCTATCAGCGAACAAGACAGTGTCATCTGCATATCGGATGTTATTTAACCTTTCTCCATTTAAGAGAACTACCACGTCAGCATCTTCCAGTGCCTCTCCAAATATTTGCTCGGCATACAAATTAAAGATCAATGGAGACAGTATGCATCCCTCGTAGAGTCCTGACCTCATCCGTATTTTCGTCCCCTAACCTGACCGAAGCAGACTGATTCCAATATAGGTTTTTAATTATTCTTAAATCTTTATCATCCAATCCTATATTTTTCAAGACGTCTCTCATTGTCTGATGTACTCTATCGAACGCTTTTTGATATGTCAACATTTGTATCTCTACATCTCTGAAAGAGTACCTGAATGCTGAACAAGGCTTCACGTGCATTTCTGAACCCGAATTGAGTTGGTGTTATATGTTCCTCACACAGTTTATATATTCTTCTGTGTATTATTTTCATAAATAGGTTCAGCATGTGGCTCATTAGGCTTATTGTTATGTAATCTCCACATGATTTAGCTCCAGGTTTCTTGGGAAATGTGATAAATTCGGCTTTAAGCCATATTGGGAGGGACAATCACCAGAGTCATAGATTCGATTAAAAATCGAAGTAAGCCATTTTACGCTGTCCCAATCGAATAGCTTTGGAAATTCTGCCTCTATGTTATCTGGTCCTGGTGCTTTGCCATCTTTCATTGCTTTCATGGCCGCTCTTACCTCTTCTTCAATGATGCTCGGACCCGTTTGGCAATCCATTTGCGGTGCCTCTGGACGGTCATCGTGAAACAGTCAACGTAGCTCTTCCAAATATCTTTAACATCTCCTTTATCAACAATGACGACTCCCTCCTGATCTACTAGTCGATTTACTGTATTTGTTTTATATTTTCCGGTCATTTCTCTTACTTTCCTATGAACGTTAAAACCGTCAAATTTCTCTTGAAATGCTTCTAGTTCGTCGCATTGCTTCCTTAATTTATTTTCTTTGGCTTCTCTAATTTTTGTCTGAATTCTTTTCTGCATGTTCTTATACTTGTCATGATTATTCTGAGCAAGTCGTGTTTCTTCCATTAGTTGGAGGATTTCTTCCGTCATCCACGTTTTCTTCTTGGTTCTATCATAATCATATCTCAATAGCTTATCCTTAACACTTTTCACTCTGGTGTTTAGTTTTTTACTCTCTTCTTCAACAGTCGAGAAATCCGGTGATACTATAAGGTCGACATTGAGTCCTGCTTCCGCTTGTTGTCTTATTATGGGTTCTTTCAATTGCCTGTTAACAATTTTCTTTTCTCTCTTCTTAAGCCTTATCTTGAACACTCCTACCAGCGGCACATGATCTGATTGTAGGTATCCTTTTCTTTCATATGTTTTTCTTTTCTATGGCAGTGTCACACACACTAAAGGGAGATCCTATGGCGCTCGACGAGCGGTGGCTACTATTCCTGCTCTCCTCCTGGTGCCTTGTATGTGGTCCTTGAACATCAGCTTCGTGTCCAGTGTGACTACTAGATACTTGACGGTGTCCATGTTCTCGATCCGTGTCCCTTTGATCGTGATATGTGTCCTTTCTCTCCTGCGCTTCTGGTTGAAGTTGATGAGTTGCGGTTTGGTCTCGTTTATATTCAGCTTCCACTTCTTGAAGTACTCCGCTATCATCTTGACGTGTTGTTCTATTCGCTGTGTTGCCGCCACCTGCTGTGTGGATGATGCGTATGCTGCTACGTCGTCTGCGAAGAGTGCTATCTGATTGCTCTGTTTCCTTGGTACGTTCTTGATGTAGATGTTGAATAGTGTCGGTGATATCACGCTTCCTTGGGGAAGTCCTTGCCTTATTGTCCTTTTCCTTGATTTTGTCCCGTTGATCAGTGTTGTTGTTGTCCTGTCCTTTAGGTAGCTCATGATGGTCGTCGTGATTGCCGGCGTGATTCTTGCTTCGTCCATCTTGGTGGCCATGACTTCTCTCCATACTGGGTCATATGCCTTCTCTAGGTCCAGGAGTGCCGCTGTTGTCGTCTTTTTGGTGTTGTTTCCTGTCATTGCGTGGTCCCCTATCCTGGCAAGTTGCATGACTGTTGATTTTCCTCGCTGGAATCCGAATTGTTCTGGTATGATGGGTCCTAGTGTTTGGAGCTCCGCGTTGATCCATTTATTGAGTACTCTTGTAGATTTTTCCTAAGGTGGGTAGCAGTGAGATTGGCCTGTACGACGAGGTTTGGTTCCTGTCCTTTTCTGGTTTGGGGATGACGATGATCCTGGCTGTTTTCCATGCCCTCGGGAAATAGTGTAGTCTGATGGAGGCGTTGATGATCTATGTCAGCTGGACAAGGGCTTTGTTAGGCAGGAACTTGGCCTCCTTCATGAGTACTCCGTCCGGTCCTAGTGCTTTATATGGCCTGGCCTTACTTATGATCCTCCTTAGTTCCCTGGGGTTCGTGATTATCCTGTCCGTGTCCTGTGGCGGCAGAGCTTCTAACACCTTTATTGTCCTTTGAACTCTTCTTCGTGTCCTGTCGTCTGATAGAATCTCTGTCAGGCTGCTGATGTTGGCGAAGTATTCCATGAACGCCTCCGTCTTCTCTGCCTTGTCTACGATGATGCTTTCCACGCCGTCTCTCGTCACTTTGATCGGTGGAACTGTCCATGTGCTTCTTCTGCTCTTCATTTTCTTGATGTGCTTCCATATGTTGTTTGCGCGGCTAGCGACTGTGATTCTGTTATTCCAGGCCTCATTGTTGTATAAATCCAACATGGCTCGGGTTAGTTCGCATTTCTCGAGGTAGGCTCTCCTGTCGTTCGGGTTAGAATGCTTTGATATGTCCTGGGTAGTTGGTTTCTTCCCGCGATCTGTTCTTGGATATGCTGTGGCGGCTTGCCTTGCTTCAGGTCCAGATTCCTGGAGACGTGGTGCTCCTTGGCGATGCTTATTATCCTGGTGATGACTGCCATAGAAGTCTATCTTTGCAGAGTGTCCAAGTCGCGAGTTATCCTTAACTCCGCGTTGATTTCTCTCCTGAAGTTTGTCCAGTTGGCGTGACCCTAGGTGCTGCGAGGGCTGGCTGATACATCGTTTTGAACATTATTGGCAGGTGATCAGACTGCAGTTCCGACATGGTGGTCGCATTGGCGTAGATGCCCCGGGCTATTCCTATGTCTAGTGTGGCATCGGCTCCGTGGTACCGCGCAATCCTTGTCCTTCGGTCTGGGATTATGAGATTGGTATCGTTCCTGTCCTGTTGTCCGTGCTGTTGCTCCACGAGGTTTGCTTGGCGTTTAGGTCGCCTATGAGCAGCGTCTTCGGATGGTTGAGCAGTCCTTCTAGTTCGTTCTCATCTAGAGCTTGGTTTGGCTTGTTGTATGCTTCAGGTGGTTCATTGTTATCGCCACTATCTCTATACTGATTGTGTCTGTTGCCTGCTCTTCGAATTGGATGCTTCTCTTCACGTATAGTGTCACTCCTCCATATGGTTCTTGGTTTGGCCTGTTCTTGTATATCATCTCGTATCCTATGATGCCTAATGGGTGATCCTTTGTTTTTGTTTCATTGACACTCAGTATATCTGGCGTTGTCCTGGCGACGAGTTCTCTGAGCTGGTTGATTTTGCTCTTTATTCCATTGATGTTGATATGTAGAATCTTCAGTGGCTTATTTCGCACCATAGGACATCAGAATTTCCATGACTTCCCACTCGTTGCGGGCTTCTGAGTCTGACAGTCTTGCCTTCGGCGTTCTGATCTTGGTGATTAGCTCCCTTATATTGAAGAGCTTGTTGAAGTCTACGATTCCCTTGAAGAGCGTCCTGATGTCCTCTTCTTACGGCGGCGGCGCGCGGCGCCGGCGGCTTGAGTAGTAGCTGGGGCAGGGGCAGGTGCTTGCAGTCCTCTCATCACTTGGCTATACTGGACGCCTTCTCTGATGGGGCTCGGTCTGGTTATTACCTTACTAACGACCCATATTGAAGGTAGTGTTTGTAGAATAATGTGGGTTAAAAATGATTTTGACTCATATCATAAATAGCTTTCGTTAGAAGTAGCTCCTGCTTGTATTCGAACGACTCTTGAGACATACTTCTTATTAAACAGGTGCTTCTTGGAGAGTGCAGGGTAGATTAGAGCTACAGTAGTTTATGTTAATTTATTTGTAATATTTCAAATGTTGCAGAGGCGGAAGAGAACGTTGGACAGACAGAGTTATTAACTACCGATGCTCATACCTAGATTGACCCTTTCCCGTCTCGTCCCTTAAATTTAAATTTCAAATAATGGTAAAAACTATAGTCAATAAACCTTATATATTATTAGTAACATAGTAACAATATATAGGTTTGTCACACACAAAAACTAGGCATTGGAGGAGGGTTCTATGGAGAAGTTCTTTTAATACAAATTTAAAAATAACAACATACATAATTTCATATGTTAATATTATACAGGGTCCTGCAATAGTGTGTCCATAATGACTCTATTGACAGGAACACAAAAAAGTTAAAAAATGTTAATTAGGTATAAAAGTTCTATGAATTCCTCTATTGCAAGACCCTGTGTAATATTATGCAATTATAATTGTTATATTGCCAATAAAATTATAACAATTGGCGCCCAAAGTGGAGCTCAAAACCACCACCCTTACACAGAAAAAAAATGCATCATGCCAAGACAAATATATCATGTAGTTGACCTATGTTTATTTGACCTAAGTACTTGTTTAATTAAATTTATCACGAATGACTTGAATTAACGAATTTCGCATATTTGATATCAATCTATCACATGTTTGAATGAAAAGGTCGAATTTCTTAAATCAAATAATTTATATTAATCAATTTATCATAATTTATTTTGGCTTAAATGCGTCAATGATTAGCTGAAATTTAGAAATTTTTATGCGCCCTTAGAGTTTAGAGAACTATTTAAAATATTTGCCCCAATCATATTGAAGGCTAATCGAATATAACAAATGTTTGTTACAAGATTCCCCGTACTCGGCGTAAGATTTTACTATGGCCGCAACGCGTGCGCCGTGCGCTGGCGATGTAAAAGCACATGTTTAGTTCATCATGATGTTTAGGCGTGCATGCAGGTCCATCCATATTATGCACTGGTGTGTCCAGTTTAAATAAGAAGGAAACAAGTGGGTATGGAGTAAATTTTAATGTGTAACCTATGACTTATCAGCCTGCATAATGGACAAATTCCTCACTGTACGGTAAGTGCATACACACCTCTTTTTTTAAGCTTAAGTTACTAATAAGATGGATGGCTGACCCCTCGGCTGGCTCCGCATCAAGATCATTATACAAAAAGCTTGTTTCATGTCAAATTCATGCGGGTGGGTATGATATGATAAATTATAAAATATAGAAGCAATTTTTTTTCTATTATTTTTTGGAAATGTTTCGATTACAAGGAAGTCGAATACAATAGGTAATTGTAATACGTACGCCCGAATACAGTTTCCATATGTATTATACAATACGAGAAAGGATTGGGTTCAGTCAATATTCTATGTTTTTGTCTCAAATAAATATGTATTAGGAAGAACTGTTATTTTTTAATGAAACCTATACCCGTTTCGATTAGCTTTTTAAAAGGTTAATTGAAATAAAGGATTGGGTTGAGTCAATCTTCTGTGTTTTTGTTTCAAATACATATGTATTAGGAAGAACTCTGGTATTTTTCAATGAAACATATACTCGTTTTCATTAACTTTTAATGCCATACAATCTTTCATTAAAATCAACGAAATACTTTTATATAATTGATAAAACATATTTTTTTTAATTAAAACTTTCGACACCCTGTATATCGAAAACCGTTAGGATTTCGATATACATTCGCACATTTTTATATGACAAAGTCCACTTATTTTGACATTTTCTTTTGGTTCTTAAAGTTTCTTTTCTCAAAGATCATTGTTTTTAGAGCAGAAAATTGACGATTTAGATATCATATAGAGCTTATAACAGATGCGCAGGTAGAGGTGTTGGTTAATGGCAACATTGGGGACAAGGTTTGTCTGAAAAGGGGGATTAAGAACTTGCAAGTAAGTAAAAATGTATATCTTTTATGAGATAAAATCTTTTATTTTCGTGCAGAAAATCAGAAGTTGGTAATGTTGGCTGCCTACCTATATATATTTATAAAAAAATCTTTCCGATCTAAAAATTAGAATTTTATTTTAGGGAAATGGATCTTTAGAATAGCTAGAATCGCCTCTCTCACCTAAAATAATAAAAATCAACGAATCTGTCACATCAGATCCAGGAAATTAACTGAACTTACGAATGGAGATCCTTTTTGTATTATGCATAATTTTTAACACCTCTTTTTCTCGATATTTTTATAGAAAAATAAATAGATTATATTTTTAATTATTATTTATTATTTAATCATGTTTTAGTCAAATATGTATACAGTCGATTTCATAAATATATTAAAAAAATTTTTAAGTGGTGTCAGTCGAATGTTAATATGTAATGAAAGTGTCATACATATTTATGAAATTCACTGTACATAGTAATTTCTAGCATATTTAAACCAAGTATACCATAAATAAAAGGTAAATCATGAAGTGGCTTTCGGAAACATTTATGTGTTTGGGTTAAATACATGAACCGCTTTATTCATGCATCTCTATATTTCGCACAAATTATCCATATATTTGAAACAAATGGTGGTATATTTGACTCAAACTTATGCCAGGACGTAGTTGAATATATAGGCTGTTTATTAAATCATCCATGTATTTAGGAAAAATAATTACATACCTTTGAATCAAACCGTGGAATATTTAAACAAATTATGTCACATAAATATGAGAAATACTCAAGTTATTTACTGAAACATTTCCATGATTGGTTTGACAACGTGCGGTGGTTTTCTGAAATATCTTTTTATTAAGTTTCAGTTGCTGCTACCCACTGCAGAGTGAAGCTTATATATAATTGAGATAAATATTTTTGTATTTTCTAGTAATTATTTTGTGTAGTTGATTCAATTTTATAAATGATTGGCTTATATCAAACTGTATATAATTGGTTCATATATATTTTTATTTAATACAATCATTGTATTTTTCTGAATATCGATTTGTTTAGGTACCTTTATTAGGGAACTCTCGCTTCCTTTCGGTAGATTTGGTGTTGTGTTGCCTAGTTGTGTAGATTAAGAGAAAGACAAATGTAAAAAGTACAAGTAACTATAATAACACAAACTTAACAAACTACTCAAAGCCTACAATTTGTGTTGTTATTGTTCTTCTTATCGGCCTCAGCTGCCTGAACTATTGGCTAATTCATAAAATATGAACCTGCTTACCTTTATATTGTTTAAAACTATTTTAAGCATGTGTTTGTGGTAAGGCATTCTAAACAGTTAAAAAAAAACAGAATTAAACAAAAAACGTGTTTTTTATCATCTCTGTCAGAAATGCTAATCAAAATTGGTCAAATAATTTGCCAGGTACAGCGTTTTCAAAATTGTGCTATCAAGAACTTTACACATTTTTTGTCGATTCGTGTCTCTGCTGTCAAAGAGTATTTTTCAAAAACTGAAGTTTAGTGTGGATGATTACGTACGTATAAGCAAGCAGCGTGAATCATTTTACCAAAGGTTACACGCCAAATTGGTCAAACCTACAAATCCTACAACCTACAACATATTTGCTTCAAGATGGAAAAAACTAGGATTTGCAGAAAGTTATACATCCATATATCTATTTGGCAGAAAAAGTATTAAGGAAGCAAAGTATGTGTTAAATGGGTTGGATTGTATAACACAACTCGTGGATTCTTAAAAAGGATGTAATATAATTTTTTTGCAGCTTAAAACAAATTAATTCAAAAAAAGTTATCATAAAATATACGTACCTTTTTGATCCCTCTTTCGATAGCTTCCCTTGCCAGTCTCCCGGGACCATCCACCGTTTTTCCGTCATCATTCGGGCCCCAGGAGGCACTGTAAATGTCCACCAGGTCCTGAGCGTATCCAAGTGCGGTGCCCTCAATTCTATCTGTGACGAGACCATCCAGCATCTTAACGCCACCTAAAATAAATAAATCAAAGGAGGACGTCCTCTTTTCACAATACCAACCAAATATTTACCTATTTTGGCATTAAAAGCGATTCCTACGCCACATTTCTTGTTGTTGGCCACCATGGCCACTTCACCAGCGCATCTTGTACCGTGACTGTTCGACTTTGTGATTTCGTATCTCGGTAACGGATCGTTGGTTTCGTCATTGCAATTGTAACTGATTTCTGGATCCTAAACATGTTTGAAATTATCAATAAAAAACAATCAACAATATTTAATATAACTTTTAGCATAGACTCAGATTAGGTCACGTCATCACAGTGTCATGAATTTCCACGAAAGAAAATATAGTCCCAAAAAACCCCATACACTACATTTATGGGGTGATTAAAACATCTTTCAGTAAAATATAGATCTAGCTGGGTAGCTGATATAATCATTATAATATAGTTGTCATCAACAATGTACCAACACAAGCTAAAATGGGCTACCAGTTCTCCTGTTAACCACTAACTGAAGCCCAGATTAGACTCCAACTGTTTTTGAACAATTTGGCAAAGGAAACCGTCAAGGTTGTCAGTTTTTGATATGCTTCCCTGGGGGTAGGAGCTACTGAACCGTCTTATAACGTCTACTGATTGATACACGCTGACTAGTGAAATTGCTTAGAAAAAACAAATCATTTGGAATTCAGGCTATTCAGGTACTTACCTTCATCAGAGAAACAATTGAATATTATAGTCTAATCTTCAGCTGGGAAGCTAATTGCTAATATCTTTTAGGGCAAAGCGGATCAAGGTTACAAAACCCCCACCTCAGGCCAGATTTGGCTCTGTCCAACTTTTTCTTATTGGGCAATTTGAGAATGAAAACCCACAGTGTCGTTGGTTTTCGATTTGCTCCATCTCGGTGGGCGGTAGATAATGAACCGTCTTATACACTCTACTCATTTGGCAAGCTGCGCCAAGAAAACAAGATTAAAGTGAAATTTTTACTTACATAATTCGGGCTCAAATCGTCGTGCGTATACTCAATGCCATCGTCCAATATCGTAATTCTGACTCCTTTCCCGGAAATTCCGGCCTTATAAACCGGCAGAACGTTTAAGTCCAATTTCGGAAGGTCCAATCTTGTCCTGGAGTCTCTCTAAAAAACATATCGACACTACCCCAACCGCTAGTCATGATTATAATATAACTTACCAAGTACCATTGCTGACTCCACAATTCATCGTTGAAGGTTTGATCGACTTCGTTTGATGTGGCGTAGCGTTTTCTTCGATTTTTTTGCGTTCTGTTATTGTTATGGGCCGTAGGCGTGTTAAGGTATGTTTGTGTTTGT
>JAEQML010065031.1:0-21427 GCA_016904865.1 Pissodes strobi | reverse complement strand
GATCGGAATATCTCTGTGGCATAAGGATGCCAGGAAGAATTCAGAAAAGGAGAGCGAACCAAATTGATCAGTCTATGGGAACGCCTTCCAGGGTTCAAGCATCAAAGATGTTTCTAGGACCCCCTCACGCAGGACGATCAAAAAAAACTTATAACACTGAGTAAGAATAATCTCCGCATCCTCACCGGCATTCTTACGGGCCACTGACGGTTAAGAAGGCACCTAGAGAGAATAAAAATTGGAAACGAGGAGATCTTCTCACGGAGTACGAAGCGGTCACGAACAAACGAATGGCCTGCTTCGGGAGCACGATGCAGCTAACCCAAACTAACCCAAACAGGAGGAAGTTTCATCCATATAGCCATCAAGACCACTTGCTTTTATCAAGGCAATTAAGCTGGATGGGGTATTCTGATTGAGGTCGCATCAACGGAAGCACCAAGGAGGGCGGACGCAATAGAGCTATACAGGTCGCAGATCCTCCCAAGATCATTCATTCATTCATAAAACCCGAGAAATTGAAAATATCATGTATATCAAAAAACAACTATTTTTTGAAAATTATACTTTACCTCAAACGACTTTCATTTTCTACTTTTTGAAGTAGGGTACATACTATAAGTGAGCCACACAGTACATGTGACGACTAACTGACATATGCTTTTGGTGTATCTTGAAGCTCCTCAGTAATTTCGTTCGTTCTATTAAATGACATTATCAGTCTTTTCCGACATTCCTCGTACCGTAAACGTAATTTACATAAAATGATTCTAAACGGTTATAAACAACAATTCAACAATAATTTAAATCACAGCGATTTTAATTGGTCGATAAATTGACCGCGACAAATAAACACATTCTGCAATTAAATGAAACGGCGGAAAACTTCCGCCATCTTTAGGAAAATCGCATCTACTAATTAAAATAATCTAAATAGACGGTAGTACTACTTACTTTGTCGTTTGACGTACGAACGACTTCAACTAGATTGGTATGGTATGTTCCATTGTTAGTTGGAAGCAAGATCGAAACGCTAATTGGTTCGGAATTTTGTTTGTATTAAAATTCCTATGACTGTATTTTTTAAAATAATTCTTAGAAATTACAAGAGATGGACGTATTTAAATTATTCATCGAAAACATGGAAAAATACGTTTTTAATTTCTCTAATAGATTCGGTTACTAATAATTTATGCGCCATAAAAGCCTTAGAATATCTCTGTCCGTCCCGCTCGACCCAATCATCACGGAATTGGTCATTAGGCCAACTTCTACTCTTGGCTCTGATAGTACCACTACTCATCTTTGTCTCAGATCAGGCCCTCAAGCTTGATAAAGCAATGTTGCGATTTTCAATACTGTGAGTGCTAGGACCGGTATCATGGCATTGTTTCTTTCCAGAAGAGGGTTGGATCAGATCAGTTCTGATCAAGGCCGGTTGTATCCTGTGTCCAGGACTTCATGTACCCACTGGTACAAGTCGCTTATACAAGCTGAACCCTTCCGAGTTTCTTCCTTCACCGTTAAATGCAGGGGTGTTAGATCCAGAATGGCCTCCAACGTTTGGTTGCGTAATTGGTTTTCAACCAAATGAGAGCGCCGTATGTTGTGATGTAAAGATAGAAGACAGTACAGGGTTTTAAGTTCCAGGTAAAAACAAAAGAACGCTGATTGCGAATCCACGAAAAGAACCGTGTCTATCTCCATTTATTTTTATTTAGCGTATGGCTACATCACAGGTAAGTAGATAACAAAAAAATAATAATAAAATTTCACAAACAAACATTAAGGTTATAAATATATTCTATTGACTCTCTTGTCGCAATCAGGAAGTCGGATGGGTTGCCACTGTAGGAAGTAATTGGACAGTCCTCTACCAGGTGTTTAATAATCTGTCTTTCAGCGCCGCAGTCACAATTTGGGTCAGGTATTTTTCCCCACCTGAAAACTGAGTCGGAGCACCTGCCGCAATTCGTCCTTATTCTATTAAGTGTTGTCCAGGTTCGTCTTGGTTGGTCAAAACCCTCTGGCTTGCTTGTAACGCATGGCATATCCCGGTTGGTAGGTGTGGCCTTCTTCTCCCAGTCTTCTTTTCGCCGCTCAGTTATGTTAAGTTTTCTCCGATGACAGTTTCTGCCGTTTTTAGAGGGGGTTTCCGTTATTGTGATTTTCCATAGCGCTGGTGCACTAGGCACTCTTGCACTGTCGTGGATCTTGTGTCTTCTAATTAGTGGATTATGTTTCTTGTTCTTGACGTGCGTTGCTGGATTTGATGGATCGTTGTTGGTGGATGGAACGCCTTGGGGCCGTTAGTGATGGAGCGAGTGTTGTTTGTTTTTGCGATTTAAGCAGACGAGAGAATTGCTGTAGACGCCTAGGCGGGGCTAATCGATTTGGATTTTGCAGATTTCTCCGCAAGTCCAAATCGGCCACCCCAGGAAAGAACTGCACGTGATACGCGGGGTGTTACCCCCTGACCCTATTTCTACGCAGGGAGCCTGTACGGCGAGCTACCCCATGCAGTCCCTTAACGCCTGTACACTGTACACCCCCGTTTTTAGGCGGGAACCCGGCCTAGGGCATCAGCGATGCTCTCGTCCCAGCTGTTATTGAGATAATTCTTCTATGTTAGTGATTTTTGAGATTAAAAATTTGAGAGATTTTTGAAAATTTATAGTTTGAAATTTTTGGTAAAATTTTTGGAGTTTTGAAATTTTTGATTTTATGAAAAAGAACGAACTTTTTAGAAATTTTGAAAATTTTGAAAAATTTGAAAATTTGAAATTTTGAAAATTTTGAAGATAAGAATGATATTGATATTGATATTGTTTTTTTTTTGGGCTTTTTGATTTTTTCTTTGTGTATTGTGTGTGTGATTTAGTGTTCTGGTGGGAGTAGTAGACTTTTGTGTACTGTTCTGTTTGGGCGTGTGATTCTACTGAATAGTGTTTTTATGATTGGATTTGTATGATTGCGTACTTGTTCTGGGAATATTGTGTGTTTGCCTGCCAAGTAGCTGTTGATTGTGTTTATTTTGAGATCGTTGTGAATGTCTGCATTGCGAACGTACCAAGGTGCGTTCACAATTTGTCTGAGTGTTTTGTTTTGGAATGTTTGTCGATTTTTCTTTGTTGTTTTGCATGCATGTGTGTATACTATGGCTCCATGTAGAATTTTGGGCTTTATTATCTGATTATAGAGGATTAGTTTATTCTTTAGTGCCATTTTACTTTTTCTGTTTATTAATGGATAGAAAGCTTGTTTGGCTGCAATGTCTTCGTTTACTTTTGCTTGAATATGTTTCTGGAAAGTGAGTTTACTGTCTAGAGTTACCCCAAGATATTTAAAAAAATCAGACCATCTTATTATTGAATTTTGTAAATTTAAATTTGGAATAGGTTTATTGCGTTTAATTGTTATGAGCATGGCCTGGGTTTTATCTTCATTAATTTTAATATTCCAAGTTTCTGCCCATTCGTATAGAGTCTAAGTGTTGCTGTACGTGGCTTTTGAGTCTTATGTGATTGTTGTTTATTGAGAATATGCATGTGTCGTGTACGTATATGGAGAGTTTTGTGTTTGGGTGTCTAGGTATGTCTGTTGTGTATAATGAGTATAGTGTAGGCGATAGAGGAGAGCTTTGGGGGACTCCTGCCTCTATGCGCCTTGTGGTGGATAGTGCTGTGTTTATTTGTGTAGTGAAGGATCTGTGTTTGAGGAATGATGCTATGAGTTGAGTTAGTGGTGGTGGTATTTTGTGTAATCTGGCTAGTTGGGTCCTCAACAAGTCTGGCTAGTTGGAGCTCCGTGTTGTATTGTTTTCTGAACCCAAATTGTTCATCTGGGATCAGATTGTTTTGTGTTATGTGTGTGTGTTCAATCTTTCCAGCATAACCTTCTCCGTCAGCTTGCTCAGTGATCAGAGCAAGCTAATAGGTCGCCAGTTTTGTGGAAAGATCAAATTTTTGTGTGGTTTTGGAATGGGTATGATTTTTGCTTTTTTTCAAGATTTTGGAAAGTGTTTTAGTGATAGTATTGTGTTTATGATGTAAGTGAATTTGAGTAAGGCTGTTTCTGGTAAGTTTTTTAGTGCTCTGTTTGGTATGTTGTCGTAACCGGGTTTAATTGCGCAATAATTTGCGCAGTTTCTGCGGTGTTGGTTGGTTGTGTTTCGTCGTCTTGGTGTTCGTTTTCGTAAGTTAGTATTTGTCTGTAGTTTCTCTCTATGGTTGCCTCGTGATCTATATCCTGGGCCCCATCGCCTAAGGTGAATTGCGATTCCAGCGAGTCTGCGAAGGCAACGGCCTTCTCTTCGCAGGAATACACCATTCCTCTCAGTCCATGGATATTAGGATATGCTACTTTGTCGCGACCTTGCATCGATTTGGCAATTTTCCATAGAGAGTTGTTTTGTGGGTTGACTGTGGTGATGTATTCAGTCCATGAGTTGTTTTTGTGAGTTTTTATGTCTGTTTTGACTGGATTCCTGAGTCTGTTTGCTTGTGTGTTTAAGTCAGGGTTGTTTGTTAGTCTGGCTCGTCGTTTTAGCCTGTTTCGGAGCCTTATGTTGATTTTTATGTTTTGTGGGAGTGAGTATGGATTGTTTTGTTTTGTGTGTACCGTTTTTGTGGCTGCGTTTATGGCTGCTTGTATCTCCTCAGTGAATCTAGCAACTTCGTTGTCTAGTTCCGCTTTGGAGGCGATGTATGGTAGGTTGTGCATGTGTTGTATTAAGTGTTCTTTGAATATGTTCCAGTGTTGTATATTTGCTTGTTTGCATTCGTGAATATTGTTTATTGTGATGGCAATAGGAGAATGATCTGATGAGGATAAATCCTCCAAGTTGTCAATCACAACGTTGTGTGCGATGTTTTGAGTTAGTGCTATGTCTAGTATATCTGAGCGTTCGTGATGGAAGTGAGTGGGTTCGAGTGGTGCGTGTACTGTGAAGTGCAGCTCTTGCGAAACTCTACCCATCCCCAAGATCTATGTTTGCAGTTAAAGTCTCCTGCTGCAAGAACTGGCAGTGTATAATTGAAGAGTTTTGTGGTTTCGTCAAGTGGTAAGTTAAGTGTTGGTGGCTTGTATATTGACTGAATGACAATGTCTCCATCAGTTAGACTGACTTTGATGCTTGTCACCTCTAGTGTGTCTGATTGTGGTGGTTGTATAGCGTCGTGTGTGATGTTGTTTTTTACAAAAATGGCAGTGCCGCCCCCCATACGCTGAGCCCTGTCATTTCTGTAGATTGTGTAGTTTTTGATGTCTAACCTTGTGTGTGGGCGTAAGAATGTTTCCTGAACTAGTGCAATGTCTATATTATTTTAAGTCAGGTAGTCTGCGAACTCATGTCTTTTGGGGAAAAGAGAATTCGCGTTCCAACTGACTAAAAATAGGTGTTTTGGTTTATTAGCCATTGAAATTAGCGAATAATTTCAATGTGGGGGTTTTATTTATGATATCTGAAATTTTTTCAGTTTTGCAACTATGTCTTGTTCGAACATAGTTAGAAGAGCAATGAGACCGTTTGTTTGCGGCATTACACTCGTTTGGGAGTTTGTGTTTGTGTTTTTGTTTGTAGGTGCTGTTTGTGTGGGTTTGGGTGCTTGTTGTTGTTGTTGTGGTTGTTGAGGTTTAGTGACTTGTGCAAATGTTACGTTTGTGTTTACAGGTCGTATTTGTGGCAGTGGTTTTTTGTAGTTGGGGTTTTTGGAGCACATTGAATAGTTTGCGGGGTGGTCCCCCCCCCCCCCGCAATTGCAGCACTTTGCTGGGGTTTCTGTTGCTTTTGTGCATTCCTTGTAAAAATGCGGACCTGCGCACCTATGGCACACAGGTTTGGCATAGCAGTTTGAGATTGTGTGCCCAAACTGCTGACATTTATGGCACTGAGTGTGAATTTTATTTATGCTTCCTCTTTGAAGCTCGACTGTGACGGGCATGTAATTGATCCTATCTTCTTCCAGAATTTTGATGTCGGACTGGGGGAGAAGTACTTTGACCGAGTTGGTGAGAAACTGACGTCTCCTACCGACCTTAAGCCAGTAAATCTCCTTGGTGGAATAGCCCCTGTCCTCAATGTCATTTTTGATGTCTTCGATTGCCATTTTGTTATCTTTGATTATGACGTTTAGTAGCCAATCTTCCGGAAGGAAGTAGGAGTGGAAAGGCTACTTCTTTGTAAGTAAATATCTTGTGATGCCTCTATGGTCTCCTGGAGTTTTAGGGGTGACTTGTATGCCTAGTTTGGATTTCTTAACGTTTTCAAAACCAAGTTTTAAAACCGTTCAGTCTAGGTAAATTTTATTCTAGTGCTCTGGACATCTAATTATGATGGGCACCACGTCAGGATTTTTTGGGGCTGTTTGAGTGCTTGGGGTGGGTTGGGGGGCTTTGTTTTCCGGTTTCGCGGCTTGAATTTGGACCGAAGTACTGGCCTCTACGTGCTTCTTCATAGAAGCAGCCTGAGCAGCACTGAGTTTTGTGTATTATTTGTGTTTTGTGATGTGTTCTGTGGAACATTAAGATGGTTCGATACATCTGCTAATTTAGTTGTAAGAATCGTGCTGTTCGTTTAATTTAGAAATTAGTTGACTGATTTGAGAACTTTAATCTTGAAATAATTGGTTGTTTTTATCAAGGTCTACTTTTAATCTTTGAATCGTCTTGCGTAGCTCGAGGTTTTCTGCCTCGAGGTTTCTCACAATGGGCGACTCCATCTTTATGTTCTGCTTGTGTTGTGTAATGTTGGATGTGATATTGTGTTTATTCTTACCCGTTAACACCTTAACGGATGGAGATTTGTCTCGCTCCTTGCTTGTCGCTCCTTGCTGCTGCATCGCCGTGTCCGGCGGTATCGCTGGGCAGGCTTCCCTGCCGCCTTGTCTCTCCTTGAACTTCGTCTTGATTTGTGTAGTTTCTTGGAGTTGTTTACAAAGTGACGAGATACATGGGTACGATCGAGCCGTCACTTTGTATGTTGCGCTAATGCTAAACGAATTTTTCTACGCTAGCATATGCCAACGTTAAACGATTTTTGGGTGCATACACTACACTCTTTGGTGTGTGGGCTGTTGATCCACACCGGTACACAGTATTCCACGACGGGGTACACTAAACCCAGTGCTGCCGATCTAAGTGTGGGCGCTGTGGAACCTCATGTGGTGCCGCATAGCTTTTGCAGGATATTATTTCGGGTTCTGGGTTTTGCAGCTGTCATCATAAGGTGTTCTTTGTAGCTTAGCGTTCTGTCAAGTATGGCACCCAAATATTTTGGGTGCACATTGTGACTGAGACGTCTGCCTTCAAAGTTGATTTTAAGTTGGTAGTTGGCCATCCTGTTGTTTAGGTGGAAGCACGTTACTTCCGTCTTTGCAGCACTGGGCTGCAATCTCCCAAGGGTAGCCAAGTAATTTGTTAGAACCTGCTCAGTTATCTCAAACTCCCTATGGCTTGTATCGAGCGCCCTGTCGTCTGCGTAGCCGAACTTCTTTGATGTAGTTCGGGGCATGTAAGTTATGTAAAGACTAAAGAGCAGGGGAGCAAGTACCGATCCTTGTGGAAGGCCATTATTCAGTTTCATTTTTGTACTGGTCTTGTCGTCCATAATGACTTGAAAAGATCTATTGGATAGCATGGCATTGATAATATCAGCCATCTTTCTGCACAGAATTGCTCGCATTAATTTATATATAACTCCTTGTCACCACACAGTCTCGTATGCCGCTGACAGGTCTATGAAAGCAGTACATATTTTTAGTTGTTTTTGAAAGCCTGTTTCCACATAGTTAGTTAGTGCGAGTACTTGGTCTGTGCAGCTGCGGTCCGGAGGAACTCTTGCTTGTTCCACAGGTATTTGTTGCAGTATTGTTGGACCAATCCTGTTATATAGCAGTCTTTCAAAAAGTTTGTAGGCCATGCTTAGGAGAGCAATAATTGGACGATAGTTTTTTGGTGTATCATTAGCTTTCCCTGGTTTTAAAATAGCGACGATTTTTGCCCTCTTAAGTTGATAAGGTATATTTCCTGTCTGGAGGATGCCTGAGAAGAACTTTGCAAGATATTGTTTAGTAAATTTGCCGCTGTGCTTTAGAAATTCGGCATAGATGTCATCGAAACCAGGAGCTTTCTCCATAACTTAGTTAGATACCCAGATAGGGCTTGAAAACCCCGTCCATAGCATTTATTTCTTTTTAAGAATTTCCGCCTCTGAACAACTTCCATATTCTTTTAGTGCTTCATATTTACTCCTTAGATCTGCGCTGATTGGTTTTCTGTTCCTCCCAGTCAGTAGACTGTTGAAATCATCTGACATCTGTGTACCTCCTTACGTGATTTTTTGAGGTCCGAGTAAAACATGGTGTCCTTTTAACCATTAATGCCCAGCAATCATTTATCATACGCAAAACATGTGTCACTTTAAGGTTAGGTTATTTCCACATTTGCAAATCCACAGGCACTTGTTGGTATTATTTCGAAAAAAATAGATCGTTATAGAATGTGGACATAAAACAGTTCCAGAGGTTTTTATGGCGATAATGGCGATTTGAAACAGATACGAATAATTGGTGTATTTAAAAAAATTAGTACAAGGTAAGGTTTAGGATATTTTTGCAATAACTCATGAACAAAAATAAATGTTAAATATTGTTTGGGTTAGTTTAGGTTAGTATAGAATAGTATGTATTAGGTTTTAAAGGACACCATGTGTGAGTGTTAAGCAAATTGACAGCATACGGACTACCACCAATACCGCATCTGGGGCTTTCCAATTTATTAAGGGATCGAAGCATACTCTCCTTCCTCCTTCCTCTCTGAGAAATTTAAAATCAATGCAAGTTCCTCAAGGGTGTATATTATCTCCCACACTGTTCTTGTTCTATATCAACAATTACATTTACAGCTTTGCAGACGACAGCACTCCTATATACTCATTCATGTCGCGGACTCCAATGACCGCGAGCGAGAAAATCAGATTTCGGCCTTTCTCCCCACAGAAAGTAATATTCTTTTGCCACATATGAAAGTCAATATGCTCTTGGAATAACGTCAATTCCCTCAGTTTGGGAACTCTTTTCTATGTGTGTATTATATATCATCATACGATGGTCTATATAAGTTGGTTTTACATTTTTTTTTTTCATAAAAACTTTATTCAATCCGGCGGATCCAAAAGATGTGAACGGACTTCTGAACTACCAGAGAGCTTGAAATCAGATGATGAATGTTTTGAACAGAATCTCTTGAGTTAGTCTTAGTATCACCAGAAATCGCTCCAAGTATTCGAGAAGTTAAAAAGGACCTTCTTCCACAAGAATTTGAAATACTTACCCTTCACAAGCAGAAAGAAAAAAATCCAATTGCAGTAGCTTGTCACAGAAATAACGCATACGAAAGTTCATACGATGGCGACGACGAAACATTACCTAACAAACAAAAAGATTGAAGATCGAAAAATCCAAAATGAAAGTGAAAAGAAGAGTGAAACCCAAAGAATGGAAAACGTGGACTATTTCATACGACGGCAAAAAGTCGAGCTAGTAGACAAAAATAAACTCGATACTTTAATTCAAATGCTGGAGAAAAATAAAGCGCCAACTGATTTATTCCAAATGTTTTTCTGTGAAGATATAATTCAAAAAATTTGTTCCGGAACCAAAAAATAAGCCGATCAAAAGGGCTTTCATAATTTTTCGATAACACCCGATGATATATGCAATATCTTGGCACAAACTTACTATCTGGGTATAGCCCAGTATAGGGAATCTCGCTCTGATGCCATCAAGCTTTTGGTTAGTAACTCCATGTCACCAAACAAATTTAAAAATATTCACTGTTTTTTTCATCTCAATGACAATTCACAAACTGATAAGAACGACAAAATTTACAAAACCGGACCTCTGGTGGAACATTTAAATAAAATATCTGAAGAATTTATTCCACCCCTTGGAAAATACTTTTCTATAGATGAGGCGATGGAGCGGTTCATTACTATTTTACTTCAATTAGTTTTTTGACAACAGCAAACAAGCTTTTTTGCGTGGGCACCAATAGAAAAAAATTAAAAAGGGATTTTAATGCCATTTATGAGGCAGTACATAATATGTCATTGACATGTTGGCACGACGACAGTCAGGTAACGGTGATTTCAAATATCAAAGATAAAGGTGTATATAAACCGAATGGTTCCTGCAGACGCTGGTCTGACACCCTCGATCATGAATTATGGTTGCTAGAAAGGCTGGAAGGTTATGGTTTGAGGGGAGCGGCTGCTATGGTGATTGGATCTTATCTCAGGGAAAGAGCTCATATTCTATCTCTTGTTCCGCGAAAACCACAATAAAACAGGGCGTGCCGCATGGATCTATTTTGGGTCCACCTTTGTTCGTGCTGTATGTTGATGATCTGCCGATGATTCTGCGGGGTGTTGGGGTCTGCCAGTATGCTGCTGATACTTCAGTGATACTGGCATATCCAGCTACGTCGGGGCTGGCTTTGGGTTGTTCTCGTATGGTTGAGCGAATGTCGGACTGGTGTGGCAGGAGTTGCCTAAAGCTTAATACTTGCAAAACAGGATTAATTGTTTTCAGTAGAGTCAGGGAGAGCAAGGAGTCTTTATAATATGTAAGAATAGATCACGGTTCGGTCCCTGTGGCAGATTCTCTGAAATTTCTTGGCCCGAACATTGATAGGAATCTCAATTGGGAAAAACATGTCTTAAGTATTCAATCGAGGATGAGCAGTGCGTGTGCTGTTGTGCGTAGGTTGCGCAGTTCAATGTCGCTTACTGCTTTGAAGCTATTCTATTTTGGGCATGTTCAGTCTATAATTAATTATGGGATTCTCTTTTGGGCGTCATCAAAGGATGCAATAAAAGTATTCAGGGCACAAAAAATCCTAGAACATCATCTAGAGAATATTTCTCACAATTAGAATGGTTAACCGTTCCATCTCTATATTTTGTTTCTCTATTAGCGTTTGTATATGATGTGTGCTGGAGACATGTTGGTTGTGACCAGAGGTAGGTTCGGTCTTCGTATACCTTACCACACTTCCTCTTTTTTTAAAAAAACCCATATTATAGGGCTATTAAGGCCTATCAATTACTACCTGAGTACATCCTTTCCAGTGCATTGCGGGGAGAGAGAGATTCAAGAGAGCAGCCTCAAAATTTGCAGCAGACCAGCAATTTTACAATTTTAAATTTTTACGGTAATTTTTAATAATTTTATGTACATGCATGTCATTTTAATTCAAAATTCATTGTAAGTGGTGGTTTGCCATGTATTTGTAGTTTACTGTGTCAATTTTTTGTATTTTTATGATGACTTATTGGAAGCATTTTAGATGCACTTACTTTAGACGTTGCTTTTTCACAGCTTGTGATCTTGTTGGCAATAAAGGAGTTTTTATTTTATTTACATTTTTATAAATCATCCGTACAAATTATTCAACCATCTGTAATAAATCTTTGGATGGTGTAACTATTTGTCGAAACGGGGGGTCTGCACAGATCAAGAATCAGATGGAATATGGAAAGGGTGACCAGATGATCTTGAAACGCCACGATATTTAGGCCCCATTGGACCTCCTGTGCATCCTGCCTACATCAATCAATCCATCTAGGCCATCGCCCGGCCTAGTGTTGTAAAAGGACGGCGATGTTGCCCGAGGAGGCTGTTCTGAGATGGTTGGCCACCGTTATCCCAAAAGGGTTTCTTTTAGTTTACAATCGCATAGCAAATGCTCTACTGTTTCTTCTTCCTGTTCCTTGCTTCTGCATAAGAGGTGCCCCGCATAATTGAATTGTGTAGAGATGTTTTCTTAACTGGTAGTGTCCTGCCAGAATCCTCTACATGAGTCGCAGGTTCTCCCTTGACATACCCAGGTGTGCCTTTGGTGCAGGCTCACTGTGTTAGCTTAGTAGCTTCCTGGAAAGTTGACAGTTAGTTGTTTTGACCCATTTTGCTTTAAAGTCTTCATGGGTGATTTTTTTTATCATATGTATTGTTGTAAAAACGTCCTTTACTTAATTGCATTTAATTAAGCACGCCACTGGATAAAATTGCATGCCGCGTACGAATGCACAATGTGGAATGTGGCAGTTACCGCTCCATAATTCTAGAATCAGCCGTTTGGCCAACCGTCGTCGACATCCCAACCGACTCGATCGAGTGGAAATTTCCACCCGTAAGCGGCAAGCGCGTCGCTAGAATTAATATAAAGTTTTAAGTTTAGTTGCCGTTCAGCTCCCGAGAAGGAAAGAAGTGAGAGACCACCTTAGGCCAGCGTCAACGTGGATCTTCAAGAATCCTACAGGGACGAGCAACTCATCCATTTAGCCCCTAGCCCCATATCTCTAAGAAATTTATGAGATTTTTCGGTATTTGTGGCCACTAGAGACAGCCGGTTTTTCGACATCTCGAAAAAGATAGAGCTGTAGAAAGCTTACGGACGAGCGAAAAAGGCCTTGAAGCAAAGGAAAAGGCAATGTAGGACCAGCACTCTCAACTGGTACCGAATCAGCCTTCTACCGAATTTATTGAGTTTTTCCGAGTTTTTCGAACTTCAGGACTTGGAAGAAATTTCGGAGAAAAATTTTTTTGAAGACAGAAGTTAAGTACTTGAAGAGGCCTTGTCAAGCGGCCGAGTACCAACAATTCACCGAGACCTTCAGCTGTAGTGCGCACCCTACAGCAACACCCCGCGAAAAAGGTTAGTAGCGAGCACCTTGAGTCAGCCTACTGGTTTGGGTTCCCCCCATTCACGCATGTGCCTCTCTGGTCCTCAATACTAGTCGTAGTTAAACATTGGGCGAGAGTAAAGCGCGTCGACGGCCAGTTCGGTTTCGAGAACTGGATAGCCCCCTGACTCCCCCATACTTTACCTATTCGGCCTACGGGTGAAAAGCGAAAATGCATAGGAGCCGAAAAAAGAAAATAAGGCTTCACCTAAAAAATTCGGGCGCGTTCAAAGAGTGATAAGTTAGCCAAGTTCGTTCGGGAGATAGCGAAGTTATACTGTTGCGACTGGAGTTATCTCAAAAGAAGAATCAAAGGCTATTTATAACTAGTTCGTTTACCATACAAAACCAGCACGGTCTCTGAACTGAGAGTCGTGTCCGGGGAGTAGTTTGGTCTAAATACACAAATCACACATTAAATCCCCAAAAAGTCCCCCCTGACGCCCCTGAGCTACACAAAACCTCTGTCAGAAAACTGTCGAGCAGCATTTGACAAGTTGCCAGGGATTGGCATATAATACATAGCAAACACCCCCCAAAAATCCCCAAGAAACCACGATTTTTTAAAAGCCCTCCTCGAGCAACTTCCGTACGACCCCTCTTAAGGTAATCGATGCCAAAAACTCGCGAATAGCGTCCGACGCCCTCAAAAGACGATTTTTGTGCGATCCTTGTTAAAATTCGTAAGGATCCGGCTTCGTAGAAAACTTAAGCCTTCCAACGCGTTTTGAAAATCTCGCGTGCGGAGCGAGAAGTCCCAAAAAACTAAAGACATTAATACGTGTTAGATAATAATTAAAATATCTTAAGTTCTTAGTTAATAATTGTTCATTAGAGAAAAAATCAAATAAAACCTGTTATACCAAAAATACTAGATTAAGAGTTAAACTCTCCTAGTACATGTATAAGGCCTATCCCGTGAATTGGGGCACATTTTAAGCTATCACTTGACATAGGGATTTATCAGGATTTTATTTCAACTATACAGGGTGTCCCAATTGTTCAAATTGGTAATCATTCGAATTACTGATTTTTGTATAAGGCTTAGCCAAGATTAGGAGATATGATTAGGTTAGGGTCGTAGATATTTTGTGTGACAACTACTGACGACTACCTTTTGACAATCCTCCCCCCTGCTAAGCCCTTCTGGCACTTTGTAAAGACTTGCTATAAGGATTCAAGTCAAAATTGAAATTTTGTACATTGACATACAAAAAGACGAATAACTCAAAAGTTAGTCAAAAATAAAATAAATTTAAAAGCATCCCCTGCCAGTAGACCCCCCTGGGAATCTTTCCCCACTACCGTTGTTCTTCAAAGCATTTGATTAATAACGTTTCGGCCTCCTAAGGGAGAAAGTAAGCCGAAGTTTTGTTTTTACTTTAATTTTAATTTTTGAGTTAATTTTGTAGTCCCCATATACAGGGTGACTCTTAGCATCAAGTGGAACTCCTATACGTCTATAGGGTGTTCTAAATTTCTTGCCCAAAACAGATTTATTGCCCACTAACCTTGTGTTGTCTTTAATTCAGCCTCCTGCTGACAGACGTTCTGTGGTGGCTACTATCTACAATTTACCTTGGATAGCGGGGAAGGCTTTGGTGGGCCCACCTTCGTCCCCCCCGGACTGACAGTGAGATCAGTTTACGGGCTGAACGTTGTCTAAGAACTTTTTGAAATAGCGAGCAGTCGACTCGATAACGACTTGGCATCCCGTGAAAAAACATAGACAAAAATATTGTAATTGTAATATAAAAAATGACTTTCCGATCCCCTCAGTCGACGGCAACCGCGCACCAAAAGCCCCCGAGTGTGGATGAGCTCTTGGTGCTAGAACTGAATAGAGATAGGTCAAAGGAACAGACAGCGTTAACCCAGAGTCCCCCACTGACTTCTAGCGAGTATATTGGGGATCCTGAGGAATTTATATTAGACCCGGAAGCGGCCTTTGGGTATCACAGGAAATCTGTTTCCAAATTCACAATGAATAAATATAATGGGGAAGCTCAGATCGAGGCGCGTCTCCACATAGGGGAGCTAGAGCGTCACTCGGCCGAGCCGAGTCTACGCGGCCCTCTACTGGATCACCCCGAGCCGCACGTAACACACAGTACGCCTTGGCCGCTCACTGGAGCGGTTCCGAAGGCCAATGCGCCGCCGCCACGGGCGACGCGCGTACTCGCTGACGTCAGTATCAACGTCGCGGTAGGTAGGCCAGCTTCCATAATATTTGAATCGGTTGCCTTTCTAGCCAATTTATCCGCTAATTTGTTACCTTCGCACTGTGCATCTCCCTCCTTTAACCCGGCACACAAAAATTCCATTTCTGCGGGCGGCATCCACCAGTGATTGCCATTGGCTCCACCAATGATTACGCTTATTTTGAATTTGTATAGACCCTCTTCGGCCCCGGCTCCAGGATGTAAACCGCACAAGTGCTAGTTTAGTGACCTTAATGAATTTACTTACGTCTACGTTCCAAGAGTCAAGTCTGCTATCGTTATCAAGACAAAGAAACTAAAAATGAAAATGGTTAGCAAATACAATAAAACAGTAAAAAGCTCTTGCAGATTGTCAATCTTTGAACTGACTTTGACAAGATGACAATTATAATGCCATATTTAATTACTGGTAACTAGTCTTTAGTGTGATATTTAGGTGTTATTTGGTAAATTAATTTGTTTTTGAAGTTTTATATAGATATCTATAATTTGGTGTAATTCGCTTAGGAAGAATTTAATGATTTTTGTTGAAAGGATTAGTTAATTTTTAAGTGTCCCTTATCAACTTCAGTTTTTAGCAAAGGTAACCAAGTGCTATTAAAACTAACAGAAGTTGAAGCAACACATTCATCTTTATTTAATAAAATTAAGGCACTTTCTTTAATTTTACGTTTTTTAGAAGAAGGTTCCTTTGCTAAAATACTTGAAGCGTTCCATTGTATTCTGTGATTGTTACCAAATGCATGTTGACAAATATGTGATTTGTGGAATTGTGCATTTCTAATATAAGTTTGGTGTTCTTTTATACGTTTTGATAATGGTCTACAGGTCTCACCTATATAAAATTTATTACATTCACATGGTATTTTATAGATAACATTTTTAGTAGTTTCATTTTCATTAAGTGGTTTTGTTTTTGTTAGTTTGGATCTAAGGGTGTTTTCTGTTTTGAAAATGGTACGAATGTTAAATTTATTACCTATTCGTTTTATTTTGTCTGATAAGCCAGGAATATAAGGAATAAAGAGGTTCGTAATGGGTCTATTTTGATTTTGTCTGATATTTGGTTGTTCAAATTCTATAAAGCATTTTTGAATCAAATCAATAGGATAGTTATTATTAATCAAAACATTGTTCAAAAATTCTTTTTCTGTGTTAAAATTTTGATTATTACAAATTATTTTCATTCGATCATATAGACTTTTTACGACCCCCTTTTTAACCATTATTGGGTGATTTGAATTAAAATTTAAATATGTGTTTGTATGTGTAGGTTTTCTGTATATTTTTGTTTCGAAACTATTCAAGTCTTTTTTTATAAGAATGTCAAGAAATGAAAGTTGTTCATTAATTTCTCTTTCTATAGTGAATTTGATTGTTGGTTCTTTGGTGTTAATATGATTTAGAAAATCGTTAAGAAAATGTTCGTTATATGGATAAATTGAAAAAATGTCATCTATATAACGCCACCAAAACAAAGGTTTATATTGAAAATTTTCAACAAAATTTAATTCAAAATTTTCCATAAAAATATTACTTAATAAAGGTGATAAAGGCAAACCCATAGCCATACCATTGTTTTGTTGGTAGTAATTGGTATTGTATTGAAAATAAGTAGTTTTTACGCAAAAAGTAAGCAATTCTAGTATTGTGTCAATATTAAGTTTTGTACGTTCACCAAGGTTAGTATCATTTGCTTATTTATTTCTTACAATATTTAAAGTTTTATCAACAGGTAAATAGACTAACAACATCAAAACTTACCAGAGTATCGTTAGGATTTAAATCAATTTGTGATAGTTTCTCTAAAAAATTTTGTGAGTTTCTTATATATGAGTTAGTGTTGTTAGCAAGTGGATTAAGAATGTTGGGTAGATATTTAGCAATGGGGTGTGTTGGTGAATTTATACAGCTGACTATTGGACGTAGAGGAATATTTAGTTTATGTATTTTTGGCACTCCATAAAAATGAGGTGTTTTGCTATTGTGTGGTGTCAGTTTGAATCTTTCTATGTCATTGAATTGATTATTGTATTTTTTAACATATTGTATATCTGTCTCTCAATACGTTCTGTTGGATCATTATTTAGTATTGAGTAATTACCGTCATTTAAAAGAGACATTATCTTTTCACCGTAAGTAATGCAATTCATTATTACGGTTGAATTACCTTTATCGGCTAGAAGAATTTTAATAGTGTTATCTCTTTTTAATGATTGTAATGCTCTTTGTTCTGTGTATGTTAAGTTTTGTTTAATTTTAAATGGTTTTTCTATTGTTATTTTAGTTCTAATTCTAAATTCGTCTTTATGTTCTTCTGTCAAGTTTTGTGTTGTTTCTTCAATTGCTGAAATGATATCAAACTTAGGAACGATTTTAAGTGTAACTGAGTAATTTAACCCTTTAGAAAGAACAAGTTTATCAACATCGGACAATACTCTATCAGACAAATTGATTACAGTTTTTTCAATAAAGTCGTTATTTTTGGCAATAGAAATTTCTTTGTTTAATTTTTCTTGAATGAGATTATTAAATTTATTTATATGAATACGTTTTTGTTTATCAAAATTTATTAAATAACTATTATGAACACAGTTACAAATATGATTGAAATCTATAGGCAAAATTTGGTTTTGCAAGTTTAGTTTTAAATTATTAATTTCTATTTGAATTTTATATTTATTAAATCTATGAAACTGTAATCTTTCTCGTAACAGAGCATTACTTGCTCTTTCTAAGATTTTTATGGTTTTTTGGTTGTTGTATGGTGCTTTAAGTCGTAAACCTTTAGGAATCAAGTTATTGTTTTTGCATTTGTGTAAAAAAGTTAAACTGTTTTCAAAATGCAATAGCTTTTTATGTTTATTTTCTAACTCTCTAAAAATAGAACAAATATTAGGCCCATACCTTTGATGTAAATATGTTCTATATTGTTGTGGAGGATTCATTTTTACCTTGAAATTGATTGCCTTTGGCTGCACCAATGATTACGCTTATATAGAAAGAGAAATTTATGAACAACTTTCATTTCTTGACATTCTTATAAAAAAAGACGAATAGTTTCGAAACAAAAATATACAGAAAACCTACACATACAAACAGATATTTAAATTTTAATTGAAATCACCCAATAATGGTCAAAAAGGGGGTCGTAAAAAGTCTATATGATCGAATGAAAATAATTTGTAATAATCAAAATTTTAACACAGAAAAAGAATTTTTGAACAATGTTTTGATTAATAATAACTATCCTATTGATTTCATTCAAAAATGCTTTATAGAATTTGAACAATCAAATATCAGACAAAATCAAAATAGACCTATTACGAACCTCTTTATTCCTTATATTCCTGGTTTATCAGACAAAATAAAACGAATAGGTAATAAATTTAATATTCGTACCATTTTCAAAACAGAAAACACCCTTAGATCCAAACTAACAAAAACAAAACCACTTAATAAAAATGAAATTACTAAAAATGTTATCTATAAAATACCATGTGAATGTAATAAATTTTATATAGGTGAGACCTGTAGACATACAGTTATACAACTTATATTAGAAATGCACAATTCCACAAATCACATATTTGTCAACATGCATTTGATAACAATCACATAATACAATGGAACGCTTCAAGTATTTTAGCAAAGGACCCTTCTTCTAAAAAACGTAAAATTAAAGAAAGTGCTTTAATTTTATTAAATAAAGATGAATGTGTTGCTTCAACTTCTGTTAGTTTTAATAGCACTTGGTTACCTTTGAAGTTGATAAGGGACACTTAAAAAATAACTAATCCTTTCAACAAAAATCATTAAATTCTTCCTAAGTGAATAACACCAAATTATAGATATCTATATAAAACTTCAAAAACAAATTAATTTACCAAATAACACCTAAATATCACACTAAAGACTAGTTACCAGTTAAATATGGCATTATAATTGTCATCTTGTCAAAGTCAGTTCAAAGATTGACAATCTGCAAGAGCTTTTTACTGTTTTATTGTATTTGCTAACCATTTTCATTTTTAGTTTCTTTGTCTTGATAACGATAGCAGACTTGACTATCGGAACGTAGACGTAAGTAAATTCATTAGGGTCACTAAACTAGCACTTGTGCGGTTTACATCCTGGAGCCGGGGCCGAAGAGCCTCTATACAAATTCAAATTAAGCGTAATCATTGGTGGAGCCAAAGGCAATCAATTTCAAGGTAAAAATGAATCCTCCACAACAATATAGAACATATTTAGATCCTCCAGTGAATTGTGGCATTCTAGTACTGACTTGACTGAAAGTTTATTACTTTTCAGTAGTACTTGTCTACTGTCCATGTAGATTTTAATAGCTTTGAACTCAGCATTCCTGCGCACTGAGCTCTTAGAGTTCAGACTGAACTCGGCTTGCGTGTACCTACATAGACCATTTGAATTAAATTCGCAAGCTTCGAGACTAAATTCCAAGCCTGCTCCTTCCTGGGTTTTTGAGCCACCCACAAAAATGTTAATCGCACATTCGGTTATAGGCTTATTTGGATTTATTTGTACATCACATAGTTTGTCGAAGACAAACTTGGGAGATATGCCGTCTGCGCTGGCCTGTAGTAGTCGCAGTCTTCCGACTACCCCTTGTCACAGGCGGCGGCAGGGTCTAGTCTCTCCACATTCTACGCTGGGCTGCACATCAACGGCCCTGGACCTTAGCAATGTAGTTACAGCCACCTCCTTTAGATAAATATCAAGGGGCGGTAAGTACAACTTACTACCATGGCTCTGGTTGGAGTTGTTCTCATAGCTTCCGTTATGCTGCCTGCCTAAGTTAGGCATTGCCGTTTTCTGTTGACTCTCGGGTCACCAAACTACGGCTCCATAGGCAATCATGGGTCTTCTGATAGCAGTGTAGATTTTTTTTTAAAAAGTACATTTTCCAGGAATAAGTACATTTTTGTTAGTATCATATCCAAAAATAAAACAAATTTAAAAGAAAAAATAATTCTGGGCATTAAACAATGAATACCTTGATAAGTCTGCACTTGAATTATGATGGATTTTTCACCAAACGAGAGCGCCGTATACTATCATTCGACTTGCCATCATGATATAAAGACAGTAGACAATACAAGGTTTTAAACCCCAGTTAAAACCAAAGGGTTCTGATTGACAGTCTACCAAAGGAAAGTGTTAGTTTCACCATAACTAAGGGGATACTATATATATTTTTTAAAAATTGCGACCATCGATAGAACGTCAAAGATCCCTCTTAATATTTATTCTTTATATCAGCGCTGACTGGTTTTGTGTTCCTTCCAGCCAGTAGATTATTGACAGCGTCTGACATATGCGTGTCTATTTACGTGATTTTTGGAGGTCCGAGTTACAACATGATGTCATTTTCATACCTTGATAAGTCTGCAGTCGACAGTTACTCTCAAAGGACCTTATTATGCTGGATGAAACCAACTACTTTTTCAACTCTGGTCTACTTTAAAGCACATGCGGTATATTCAGTTTCTAGACTTCTCCAGATATTTGGACCAGTCAGTGGTTCTCGGGTTCCGATACCTGCTGAGTTCCACGGTGTGCGAAGCATGGTTCTGTAATTCGCTAGAAATAGTTTATTTACGAACTCGAATTACTATTAGAACTTGACTTTACCTAACAACAATATATGTATATTTCGTATGGGAAAATAGTAACATTAAAATAAACTGATAATTAGTGTCTAATACCAATTTAGTACATGAATTTCCTAATAAGTGTATTCTAATCTTACCTACGTTGACTTTGGTTTATTGAGAAAATTGGCGAAAGCAGAAACGCTTTACATTCACGTCGATAAACTAAATAATATAAAAATATAATAAAATAAATAACTTATATGGTCCATCTCGTAGTTCGATGCCCATAAGGTATCCCATAAAAGTTCAAGTTAATTTGTTATTTCACTCTATAAAATTTATAGCTCCGAATGGACTATCAAGCATCGTCAACAAAAAGGCGCTAAAACATTTTATGGGGAGGCAATATATGGTGAAATCTAATATAATTTTTTTTTGACGTATACGTGTGGAATTCTTTATGGAGCCATAAAAGTAGTTTTCAAATTGGTGCTCCAATAAAATATACGGTTGTAATTATTGTAAAATATACATTTTGTTATAAAACTTCATACGTAATCTACTTTTGATAATCATTGCTTTACAACACGTTCTCCCCTAGAAAAGAAAACGGTGTGTGCTTAAGGGCACACGAGAGCAGTTAAATCTTCAGCAATGCGAAATTAATGTTATGAAATACAAGTACTTTTTGTCTTCTATATTTTGAAATTATTTGCCACAACTTTGATGTTTAAAGTAAAATTTTATCTTAAAATATCCCATAAAATCGGTAAAACCCGTTTCTTACCTCTTAAAAAATGTCTACTTTTCCCGATCTTGGCCAATTTTCCCATTCAAATCGTTTT
>MU193920.1:1488-21428 GCA_016904865.1 Pissodes strobi | reverse complement strand
TATGTAAAAGCAAAAACCTTCAACATGCAGGTATCGACCAGAAAAACTAAAGCCCTTGTCATTTCCAAAGAACCAATGAGATATAAACTTGCCTAGGGAAATAAAACAATAGAACAAGTCATGTCGTTCGAATACCTAGGCATACAAATTACCTCAAGCCAAAATAGAACAAAGAAGTAAGAAAACAAGCCAATAAAGCCAGCCGAATCTCAGGTGCACTTCGGGACATTATCTGGAATAACACCAACATGAGCAAAAAGTCAAAGATTAAAATATACAAAACCTGTGTTACACCCATACTAACGTACGCTATAGAAACAAGAGCTGACAACAAAAGAACAAAAAAAACCCTACGAACAACAGAAATACAAATACTCAGGAACATCTCAGGGTACACACTAAGTGACAGAAAAAGAAACACAGACATAAGACACGAATGTGAAGTGGAAGACATCATCAGATGGGGACGCAAACGTAGAAGGGACTGGAAGAGCCACGTGGACAGGATGACAGGGGGAAGACTGGCAAGAATCGCTAGAGATGAAAGACCATGGACAAGACGCCCCCCGGAAGACTTCCAAAGAGATGGGTGGAGTCATGGACCTCAACATCTCAAGAGAATTAAGTTGGAAAATACAGGCCTAAGGCCTACATTATGAGGAAGAAGAAGAAAAATAGAAATTTAGTGGTAGAGGGGCTACCACCGAGCTTTGAAGCGTGTGGTTCGAGAGCTTCATGGTTAATCCGGTATCGAGCAGGCTACTGAAATATAATGCCAAACAATCTACCAGGTCTATTATAACTATTTTTACTTGAATTTTTACACCCCTTGAACTGATAGGTCAATCGGTTCCTCGTCAATTAAAACATTTAAATTGAACACCAAAAAAAGTTCTACTAATAAACGAACAAATCCCAATCATGCATGTTTCCGCAAGAAATCCCTTGGTAGTTTTGACTTCCGAATCCTAAACAAAGCCATTTATTTACAAAACTACCGCCGGATATATCCCGAGTCCCGATCAGAAACCGGGACTCCTATTAAATCTCCCGAACGCTTTTGTCCATTTGGAATTTTACATGGCGACCGCAACTGAGGTTTTGAAGCAGCTGCGGTTTCGGCTTTCGGATAAAGCGACGTAATTTGATTCTCTAGTCGGGAAAACAGGCGGTTTTCCCAGTGGCGTGCGTTTGATCGCGCTAATGAATTCTTATGTGACGTCCCACTTTAGAAGTCATTTTCAGTTTTTGAGATAAGCTTTTTAAGAAAAGAGTGCTTTCAGCACAAATTAGTGCCATGTATTAGAATGTAAGGCTTTTGGTCATAGTATAGTGTTATGAAGCTAAAGTAAATAGTACCGGTTTAAATTCAAATGTTACAGTAGCTCATCATTGAAGCGTCATGTTCCCGGTACACGTATAATTATTATTCACCAGTTGTGCGGGTTGAGCCCGCCCACTCAGGTTAAAATGCTCGTGATAAGGTTGCATGTTTACACGGTGCCCGACTAAGCGTTATTAAGGCATTACTAACAAACTGGTATTTTATTAAGCCAGGCCGTAATGTTGTGCCGGTCAAGCGTGAAATTAATTTGTTGGTTAAAAATTTAACTCCGCGCCGTAATTCGTTCTGTTGTTAATTTTGATCGACGCTTGAAGTCTTATTGGTAATAATGCATGAGAAGGTTGCTCGGCTTTTACCATTACGACGGCTCCGATATTTATTACTTGGAAACACGTAAACGAAATTCGACAGAATTGAATTACGTATGTACTTTTATACTTCGTGGGTGTGTTACGCGATCCGTCCCGTAATGCAACTGCGTTAAAATTTTGGTGTAATTGCACCCCGTTGCGGGGCATTTGCACATTGTGCTACGGCAATTTTAACAGTTCCGTAACAAGATTTATGTATCCAGTTCGCTTATGGGAATAGCTATTCCTGCTATTGTCACGAATAGTTTTGGTGGTTGTGGCATTTTTTTAAAGAATAACGTCTCAGAGAAGAGCCGCGTCGCGATTAGAACAACGACGGGGTCTTGACGCTTCCCTTAATCTGCCACTGATCATTGCATGCTTTATGTTGAAAGTCGCTCCCGTTGATTGCTTGCGTTGTTTATAGTTTGTCTTTAATGTTTATATAACAATCTCCAAGTTCAAGTTCAAACTTAGGACAGGGTGATATTTCTTTAGTAGCTTATGCATTTTAGTAGATTACACTATAAATAATAAGTTTTTATCTTATACCTAGTTTCAAGTTACTAATCAAACCGACTCGGTAACAACGGTATTAAATGCCCAAAGTCGAACAACGTGAAAATATTGAAAATCTTACAGAAACTTTACAGTATCCGTTGTACTGTCGTGTTTCAATGGTGCTACTCTTTTTCATTTCATACACAAATAATAGATGTCAGTGCCTATCAGGTTCTTTTCAAATTCAGTTTCCTTATGATTGTTTTTATAGAAACACAGCTGTAAAAAAAACTTATTCTAACAGGTCAATTAATTTTAATATGCAAGTTTGCTGGGAGAATTAAGGAAGGTAGGAGATAATCTCGCATCTTGGCTCTGGCCATGACAGCGAGGTGTGGAGAGGTGGAGAATGTACGACTCTTTTTTGTCATTTTCAATTTTTGCTACAATTTTTTTTATCTTAAACGTTTTGCATTGTGTCAAAGTGAATAATACAACTATGCTTATAACTCGCGTGTGGCGTTACAGGAAATTTCCTTTTAAACTAGGATAGATCAGTTTGCACATTAATTGTATCTTATCTTGTGAATAATAGTTAAAAAATTGATGCTTAACGCCTTAAAGAACTACGCCAACGAACTAACACCCGTTTTTTCAGGCTTTCTCTCTGTCTTACCGAAAAGGGATTTACCCATCTTCTTGGAAGGTCGCTCGAGTGCAGCCTGTTCCGAAAAAAGGCAAGAAAACCACGTCCTCAAAATATCGCCCAGTTGCCTTGCTTCCAATAATCTCCAAAGTCATGGAACATGTAGTCAATTAGCAACTACTTAAAGTACCTCGAGAACAACAGAATAACCAGCGATAATCAATACGGCTTTCGCAAAGAGAGATCGACAGGAGATATATTGGCCTATGTCACTTATATATGGAGTAGGGCAATTGAGAACTACGGAGAGTCTCGAGCGATTGCGTTGGATATTTCGAAGGCATTCGACAGAGTTTGGCATGACGGATTGCTCAACAAACTACCATCCTTCGGACTGCCAGCATCTCTCTGCAGCTGTCTGGCCAGTTTCATTAAGAACCTATCTCTGCACGTTGCAGTTGATGGACACATCTCAGACACATTCACCATTAACGCGGGCGTGTCTCAGGGCGCAATACTTTCACCAACTCTGTTCCTCATCGATAGTAATGACCTGCTGACCGAAACGAGTAATCTTGTTTACAGTTTTGCAGATGACAGCACCCTTGTCTCCCAATTTAGATCAGAAAAACCTTTACCAGCGGCTGAGACTTATCACCGCAGACAGGAGCAGATTACAGCAATTAATCAAGACTTGGAGAAAGTTGAAACTTGGGGCGACAGAAAATTTGGTCCAGTTCAATGCAGCAAATACCCAAGCAGCCACGTTTACCAAGATAGCCAATACGGCGGGCCCTGACATCATTATGGGAGGATCGACCATTCCTTCACCCTCGTTAATCGGACTACTGGGTGTCTCGGTCAACAGCAACATGTCTTGGCATGACCACGTTGCTAACATCGCAAAATCAGCCTCCCAGAAGCTTGGTGCGCTATTTCGCAATAAAAACTGTATACACCGCAGCAGTTGTTCTACAAAGCGCAAATAAGACCGTGCTTAGAATATTGCTCACACATATGGGGTGCCGCAGCAAAGCACACCCAAAAGCTGCTGGATTTTATTCAGAAGACAGCTGTGCGTCTCGTCGGCGTCCCGGAGTTGACCCGGAATCTGGATAGTCTGGAACACCGCAGACATGTGGCCGAGATGTCCCTGTCTTACAGATACTTTCACGGCAGATATTCCCAGGATTTGGCCCGCCTCATTCCGCCCTGGCAACGCCTGTCAGACAGTCAAGAGCGCACCAGTTCGTCGTACAACAGGAAATACTTAGAACATCGCTTTACAAGAACTCCTTTGTCTGGCGCACTGCATTACTGTGGAACTCACTCCCAAGACATATGTTTCCCCCTAATTACAAACTATTCAAGAACCGTGCCAATCAACATCTCGTCGAGCACCATAGGATCTCCCTTAGGTGTGTGTGAAAAAAAAAAGAGACAAGTATCATCTCTATTATCGTTCATATACCCATGTTATCTTGTATCGTTCATATACCCATCTTGTCTGTCTATCAGGCATGAAGAGTGAAATGTTTGTTGCCTCCCACCTTTCGGCATCGGCCTATCGTCCACCCGCTAACTAGCAAAACCACTCTCAAGGAAACCCCCAACCAACTCCTCTTAACAGGGGTCCCCCCAAACTAACCCCAATAGTAGCGGGGAAAGAAGCCTTTTTTATTTTCTTTTATTTAAGTTTACAATACAGTGTTTTTCCACTAAACAGACTTAACACATACATAGTGGTCCTTAATTAATTAACGTAACCTAAAACATAATTCACAAATAAGATAGTTTTGCATAACATAACTTTTCTAACCCTACTTAATAGCGTTCTATTTACTTAATGATAATGCTGAGCATGAATCACCTGACAAAATCGTCATCTTTGATCGATGCCGCTGCCCATTCATTAACCTTTCGCACCTCCTCTTGCACAGTCTTCTTCCTCATTCGTAACTGTATATTATCCCATCCACCAAAATCATTCATCATATTCTCTTTAACTCTAACTCTATCTTCAAAGGTGCAGCTGTCCCTGACATGGTCTGCGTCTTCGATCCCTTCCCCACAACTACACATGCCATCCGTTTGCTGCAGTTTAAACCTCCTTATATATCCGGCCATGTTTCCATGCCCAGTTACCAGCTGCATCCCCTTGAAAGATAGGTCGATCCTATCTCTCCCTACCTCTCTACAGATTCTATATAATGCCCTTCCTTTCTCACTTCAATTCCCTTTCCTGCCATTCGTTCAAAATCCTTTCATTCCTTTCTTTTTTAATTGCTTTCCCGTTCAATAATCTAAAGCATCCCCCGATTCCTCACTCTATCTCGCCACTCTTGCCTCTACCTGCTTGCGTGTGCGTCGCTTTCATCCCCTCATTCTCCCTACTCATCTATTCTATATTGACTCTCTTCCCCATATTCTTTAATTCGGCCACCTCTACATGGATTTTGTTCACCAGCTTGTGTTGTGTCTTTGGGTGTCTCAGCTTTACTACTGCCATATGGAAGTCGAACTGGCCATCCCCTTGCATTTTCCTAATTGTTTCCAAACCAAACAAAATTCCACACAATTCGCCTTGCACAGTGCCACTTACCCCTAAAACTTTGCAATGTTTCTTAACTCAGCCCCCTCCCCCCTCACTGTATTACACATCCCAGGCCCATTATTCCCTCGTCACCACCCATATCCACAAAAACATAATCCCTCTGTTCCACTTCTAGGTACCCCGACACTGTTGCAAGTCGATCCCAAACACACGCTCTTTCTCTTTAACATACTCCACTCATTCTCTTTCCCTCAAGCACCCTCGTCTTCATTGAAATCCTAACTCCAACAACTATGTCCAGCGGGGGCACCCCTGCAGCGCCTCCGTTGGCATATTCCTGTAAGTTCTACACATCATCACCAGAAACATTCTCTGTGTTGCATTCGTCTTTGGATTCTAGTATCCTTGGACCTTTCACCCCAGACCTCGCATCGATACATCAATGCAGGGACCACCACAAACTCGTAGATTAACTTCACATTGTCTTATTTATTTTCCCCTTGTTCCTACAAGGCCCACCACGTTTAGTAACGATTCCCCCGGCATTTGCTCTCACTTTCTAAACATGTTCAATGAAATTCATCTTCGTGTTAAGCCTTATCCCTAGGAAATCGATCCAATAATCACATGTTACCCTCTGATCCCCTACTTGCACCACCGGTCCCCTTATTGAGCCTCGAGCTGCCACAAACATACATTTAGCCTTGGCTAGGTTATACGTAGACCGGCTTTTTCTCTCTCTCATGATCTACAAATTTCCCAGGTACTGATCCATTTTCGCTCGATTTCTTTGACCGATTTGGCCTCTATAACTATCACCTGATCGTCGGCAAAGGCTTGCGCATACACTCCTTCCTCAGCTTCTCTCAACTTCCTTATCCATCCTTCCATACACCCATCTAGAGGGTTGGCCCTAGGCTCGACCCCTGAGGACAACCCTTTTCTATCACTCTCTCTTCCTCTCCGCTTCGGACCTTCCTGTTCTTCAGGAAATCCCACAGCATATCTCTCTTTCTACTCGGCATAGCCACCCTGTCCATCTCCCGATCAACCTGGACGGGCCATGCCATGTTAAAAGCATTCGTGAGGTCCAGCGTCACAACTAGTGAGTGCTTTCCCTCCCCTTTCACTCTTCGAAACTCTTCGCTTACCCTTTCAATCGCCTGAATAGTGTTTCTTCCATTCCTAAATCCGTACTGCTCATCACCCATTTTCTCATTCCTTTCGTCAAGCACTTTGCCGAGAGAGGGTAGTAGGCTTATTGGCCTATACTCTCCCGTAGGTTTAGGGATCCAACACAACTTGGCCTCCTTCCAAGCCTCCGGAAAGCAAGAAGTCCTCCAACATTGTTGGTAAAGTTGCAAAATCCAGTCCTTTCTTGCCTCCCATATGTGTCTCACCGCCTCGTTAGGAATGTTGTCTGATCCACATGCTTTGTTATTTTTCAGTGACCTAATTGCCTCCTCCACCTCCTTTTCTTCCAAATCTCTGTCATAAATGCTGTGTTCATGTCTTACTACTCTACTGCGCTCGTAGCGCTGTATTGTTTAATTCTGGATGATACTCTTTTATCAGAAAAAGGTCTAGATCCTTCTTCTTTGTAATTTCCCTTCCTCCTCTGTCCATTATCGCATTTTCCCCACTGACAATTCCTTTCTTGCGCAACAGCTCCCATATTCTCTCCCAACTCTCATTTTCTGTCAGATTCTCTAGATCCGTCCTCAACCATTGAAGTTTTTATATTCTCTTCTCTTACCCATCCATGTCTGCATTCTTGTCTTCCTACGATCTTGATACAGTTCTTCTTGAAAGTCCTTTCTGGCTTTACGAACCTCTGCTCTTATTTTCCCAAGTTGGCCATCTCACCATTCCTCATTAACGAATTCACCCTCTTGGTACTTACAGATCCTAGTACGGCATATCCCACTGCAGTGCTGTTGGAAGATTCTTGCCTCGTTTTCCAGGTCCTCTCTCGACCTCAGCCTCATATTTCTTAATTCCTGCTTCAAATCTTTCCCAGTTTGTCGCATTGAAGTTGTATTTAAGTCTTGGTCTGTACCCCTGTCCCAGACTCATCTCCATTTGGTAACGAATGTAGCGATGATCACTCAGTGATTCTTCGTCCTCTACCTTCTAGTTTTTTAGGGCTATCCCCTTCCCCCAGGTCGTATCTACCCAACTCTCCCCCCTTGACCCACTGAATGTGGCTAGTGATTCCGCCTCATTATATAGCCAAAGATCATTTTGGATTGCCCATAATAACAACTTTTCCCCTCTAGCATCCATTATACTACTTCCCCCCAGGCTTCATTCTTAGCATTGAAATTACCTCCAAAGACCATTTTTTCTTTCAGATTGCCTAGCTCCCCTCTCTCTCTCATTAGAATTTCCTCCTGGTTCATCGTACACGCTAGCCAAGACCAAACAATGCTGTTCATGCTCAACCCTAATCGTGCTCCTGTTGGTGGTGCAAAGTCCATGTACTATCCTCTCCTGTATGCCCTTCTTGACCCATATATGCGACTTAGCACCCTATCAGGCAGACAGCATTGTCGTTATTAGAGGTTTGAGGCTTCGCGGCCTTCCTCCAGAAGAATGCTGGGCATTGCCTATAGAATGTACTTAGGTTCTGGTTAAAAAACCAATTAAGAGAAGTTAATAATCAAAGTACTCGATACGTGCAGGGTCTCATTCTTCCAGTTATTCATAAACCTACGCATATTTATTTTTTTGTCGATATTTAAAGAGTACTTTCTCGAGACAACTTCGTGCTTTGGAAGAAGCAAGATCATAGGCAAAGAGTAAATATAATTTTAACTCTTTGTCATAGGTTTAATATTTGATTCAATAATAGACCCTGACACCACACTCTGCCACGGTAACGTCACAGGGCCACAGATATCACCGGCATCACCATCCAGGCACCACAGAGAAACCTTAAGGTATTAAACCAGTGTACACAGATCACCCACCAAGAATATTTCACTATAATTCTATATTCCATCTAAACGTTGTCAGAAGGAGACTAAATAAACCCATTGCTTGTGTAAATTTACAATATTTTATTTTGCAGCCTAGCGCGGCTCCATTACTTGGGAATAAATATTGAATCATGCTCCGAACCTGTACACACTGAGTATCTTATTAAGTTTGTTTTTGGTAAATTAAATTACAATTAACAAGAGCGGATTAAACTATGACAAATTAAATCGACTCCTTTTCCTTAATATACAATAATAATTTAAAACACCTGATCGTATTTATTTGAAGCGGAAAAGCGTCTACATCTGCAACTCCATTTAATGTTCGATAATCCATGACTAATCGTTTTCAATAATAATTGAACTGCTAGCGATTACCAAGAGAAAATATCGAACTGCTAGTGACTACCAAGAAAAAATCGTTTTACTATCTAAATATGATTTTCATTTGTAGAGAATTGTGGGCTACATTGACAAGAATAACTCACTGATAAAAAGCTAAGTGATTAAACATCGAAAGACAATGCCACCGCAGTTTATCTGAAATGTCTGCTTATAATCAATTTATAAATGTTGTAATGGCGTACAAATTCATTCTGTTAATTTCGATCGACGCTTGATGTATTAGTAATAGTGCATGAGAAGCGTGCCTAGCTTTTATCATTACGACGGCTATGATATTTATTGCTTGGAAACACGTAAAGGTAATTCGACTGAATTGAACATCGAAGTTTTGCGCCTGGTGAATGTTTAGGCGATGCATATCTTGAGCGCATTAACTTACCAACAAAGGGTTTGAAAGTGAAAAGTGCAACATATTCGCAGACTAACTAATTAGTTAGTACTACATTCACCGCAACACTATATACGCAGCTACATTCCTCTCGGTTAATTTGTTATTGGTTATGGTTCGGACATTTCCCCAAATAAAACGAGCTTTATTTCTAATTACAATTTTTCCACGTACTCCCGCCCTTACAAGTATGAACCTGTTAAATCGTATTAAAGCCGTTCCCGCGAGCGTATGTTCATCTCATAATGGATTCTCGTCGCATTTTAAAATGTCATTGGGAAACTTTGCCCTCGCGTGTTCGCGTTACGAAAGCTTTTATGTTTACCTTTTTCCTCCGAACAAAGAGGTGCCTACACGCGATAAATCGAAAATTTATCAGGCCGTTTCGTGCCTGTGGAAGACTTAATTATTAATAGTGTCACCGTTTCAAATAAATTGGGGGTTGTGTTCCTGAATTTATGTGTACTTAAAATGTGTTAAATTTATCGCTTGTCAGAAATACGGGTTAGGTTTATTCGCCTAAAGTCATTAGTTGCATATATTTAATTCATTTCGGTATTGCACTGGTTTAACATATTTCCTGGTTTGTGTGTCCAATACTCCAAGGGAGAGTTTTGATCGTCTAAATGTTTGTTGGCAATTGCCCCCACACCTGGCACCAGGGTGCTCTATCGTTCAATATGTTTCCCGGTTTGTTTTCCAGAGCCAAAAATGACATGGTTAGGATGTGCCTTTTGTCCCATACGTCAAAGAGAAATTTTGATGGAGTTAAGCCACGAAATGTTTTAAAATGCTTGTTTTGAATTACAACCCCACACCTGACACCGCAAACCTTTTTAGGAGCATGCAGGGGAAATTACCAAAAGTGCACCTACCGTATGTCAAAAGTTTCCCGTTAATCAATTTCCTAAGCAAACATTATTTTTTAAAAGAGTTAGCCAGTATGACAATGTTTCAATTGAAATGTTACTGCTATGCTCTTATCTCAGATTAGAAGAAACTGAGAGTTAGTTAAGAACATTTACAAATAAAAATGCGGAGGCCAGAACGAGCTGTCTTCGAAGCGTGGCCTTAGCTTAAATGCCGGAAAGTAGAGGTAGGGGTTACTTTTATTTAAAAACCCTATAAATAAATAAAGGTTCAAAGGCTGACTCACCTGGTATAAATTTAATTAGGAATTAGAAAAACCAAATCTCAAACGGTTTGATCCGCTGATCTGATCTATGAGCAAAACGCCCAGAAGGAAACGTACAGGATCGAACACGAACACAAGGCAAGGAATATTTATAGTCAAGGAAAAAATCAAATACCAAAGGAAAGTCCATATTTTACTTGTGAACGGTTTTTTAAAACTGCTAATGCCTCTAAGGGTGGATAAAACAAGATCCCATTGCGGAAAATTAAAAAATAGCAACTATCCCCGTGGAATCACAATATTGCAAAATGGCAACACATAAAAAGCTCAAAAGAAGACCCACCTAACGAAGGATTCAAGCACCTGACAAATAATACAATAAAGGTAACTACTTGAGACTCAAAATTAGTCTCCCAAAGGGTATTTTACCAAAAACTGTTTTATCATGACACCTCACTCTTATTTGCAATAACTGACCTTTAAAGAGAGTCTTTGTATGATTTTTATCGGTGGAGGTAATTCAAAAGAAAGCTACTCGCCAAATTTTAAATTAGCCAATTCCTACGCGCCTCATGTCATATGTCACACAAATACCAAGACTCCCCGCAACTTGCGGTAGGTACATTTGGCAAGACTACTAGAAAAACTTCCTTCGTTCGAAATCCGAACCCTTATGTGTTTTGATTTTTCTCTGCGACACCTATAGGTATCCTCTATCATAGCGTACCTGCAATCTTTGATTTAATCCATAGCAACCGTTCCCAAAACAAATATTCATAAATCACATATCGATAACATAGCGGTTCGGAGCACACCTTCCTAGTTGATCAGCCAATAGTAGATAGTATCACACAAATGTGCCTTCCATAATAGGCGCAAGGCAAAAATATCAAATCCAGCAGTAGCTACGCAAAGAAATTAGAAAATACATTCAAAAACCGAAATAATTTGTCATTTATGATTTTTTTTATGGCAGTGGCACACACACTAAAGGGAGATCCTATGGCGCTCGACGAGCGGTGTGTGTGCGAAGATGTTGATTGACACGGTTCTTGAATATTTGTAGGTTGTTATTAGTGGGAAACAGATGTCCTGGAAGTGAGTTCCACAGTGATGCAGTGCGCCAGACAAAGGAGTTCTGGTAAAGCGATGTTCTAGGTGTTTCTAGTTGTACGACGAACTGGTGCGCTTTTGCCGTCTGTCGGGACTGTCTGACAGGAGTTTCCAAGGGCGGGATTATGCGGGCCAAATCCTGGGAACATCTGCCGTGAAAGTATCTGTAAAGTAGAGACATCTCGGCCACATATCTGCGATGTTCCAGACTATCCAGATTCCGGGTCAACTCCGGATCGCCGACGAGACGCACAGCCCTCTTCTGAATGGAATCCAGCAGCTTTAGGGTATGCTTTGGTGCGGCACCCCAGATATGTGAGCACTATTCTAAGTACGGTCTTATTTACGCTTTGTACAGCAAGAGCAACTGCTGCGGCGTATAGAGTTTTTTGTTGCGAAATAACGCACCAAGCTTCTGGGAGGCTGATTTTGCGATGTTAGCAACATGGTCATGCCATGACATATTGCTGTTGACCGAGACACCCAGTAGCCCGATTGACGAGGATGGAGGAATGGTCTATCCTGCCATAATGATGTCAGGGCCCGCTGTATTGGCCCTCTTAGTAAACGTTGCTGCTTGGGTCTTTGCTGCATTGAACTGGACCAAATTTCGGTCGCCCCAAGTTTGAACTTTCTCCAGGTCTTGATTAATTGCTGTAATCTGCTCCTGTCTGCGGTGATGAGTCTCAGTCGCTGGTAAGGGTTTTTCTGATCTAAAGTGGGAGACAAGGGTACTGTCATCTGCAAAACTGTAAACAGGATTATTCGTTTCGATCAGCAGGTCATTAATATAGATGAGGTGATGGTGAAAGTATTGCGCCTTGACGCACGCCCGCGTTAATGTTGAATGTGTCCGAGATGTGTCCATCGACTGCAACGTGTAGAGATCGGTTCTTAAGGAAACTGGCCAGCCAGCTGCAGAGAGAGGCGGGCAGTCCCAAGGACGGCAGTTTGTTGAGCAGTCCGTCATACCAAACTCTCTCGAATGCCTTTGAAATATCCAACGCAATCGCTCGAGACTCTCCGTAGTTTTCAATTGCCCTACTCCATATATGAGTGACATAGGCCAATATATCTCCTGTCGATCTCTCTTTGCGAAAGCCGTATTGATTATCGCTGATTACTCTGTTGCTCTCGACGTACTTGAGTAGTTGCTGGTTGACTACACGTTCCATGACTTTGGAGATTATTGGAAGCAAGGCAATTGGGCGATAGTTTGAGGGCGTGGTTTTCTTGCCTTTTTTGGAACAGGTTGCACTCGAGCGACTTTCCAAGAGGATGGGTAAATCCCTTTTCTGTAAGAAAGACAAAAAAGCCTGGAAAAAACGGGTGTTAGTTCGTTGGTGCCGTTCTTTAGCACGATGGCAGGTATTCCGTCCGGTCCTGATGCCTTTTGCGTATCTAGTTCTTTAAGGATTTTGCGAATATCACGGTGGGAAAACTTGACTTCTGCCATGGTAGTGTTGATGTTCGGTATAGTGGGGAGAGTCTTGCCTTGAGGCACGTCTAAGGTAGAGTGCGATGAAAACATTTTGGCAAGCATGTTTGCTTTTTCCTTGGCTGTAGTCGCCGTGATGCCACGTTCGTCCGTCAAAGGTGGGAGAGACGTTTTTGTAAAGTTGTTACTTACTGCCTTTGCTACCGACCAGAAATTCCTGGAACCACTGGTACATAGCCACAATTAACTTCTACTAGGCAGTAATAATGATAAGATAAGGTAAGGTCAATTGTTCTAACATGGCTTGTAGCGAGCTTATTTACATGGTTGTCTCTATCCCTTTTTGCCCTTTAAAAGCTCTATTCCATCCCGTTTCTTCTAGAGAAGTTGGAATAGTAAATAATTAGTCTCCTAAGAGGCATAGAAAACAAGAACAGATCGTCTAATGGGTACAAAATGCAATGTAATTGGGACCTACTACACCCATACAAGGTATGGATTTCATAAAATTAGAGAATCATGGAACTATTTACGTAAACAATAACAAATGTGCTAACATTGTTGACAAGCATATTTTAAAACAAAATTGGAGTTCAAGCTCTTAAAACCCATATAATATAAAATATTTGCTTTTGTTTAAGGCCAGCACATGTGTGACCTTCTTTTCCCTTTTCGGTGGACGCAAAAATAAAAAGATATCGGCCAAACAGAAACATGGATACAAATTACTGGATTTTAAATGGAATTAATTGGAGAAGGATTAATATACTACGCACTATGATCAATGTAAGATGACGAAACCACTTTTAAATGTGCCTTTCTTTTGAAAATGTAATAATACTTAAGGCAACCCCATGAAAATGAGAATGGACAATTAATGTAAGAATAAAAACTTTAACAGTAGAATGGTAGACGTTTTTAGCCCGTTGCTAGCTTATATGTGTAGCTTTGAAAAGACATTTTCAACACAAATACCACCAAGAGACCCATAAGGGCAGACATAGTCTGGTACAGACGGCTCGAAAACCGACCAAGGAATAGGAGCCGGAATCTACGAACCAAGGACAGAGACCAAAATGTCGATACCTAGGGGCACACTCGCCACAGTATTTCAAACGGAAATTACAGCTATCATCCTCTGTATAGAGGAAATGATCAGGAGGAAGGTGAGCAACAAGACAGTCGTTACCTATTCCGATAGCCAAGCAGCAATCAAAGCAGTATCTTCCAATAGAGTAATATCAAAATTAGTATTGGACTGTATAAATCTGTTGGACGAAATAGGAAGGCTTAATAGAAAAGTGACCTTGGCGTGGGTGCCAGGACACGAAGGCCATGGAGGCAACGAGATGGCAAACGAATTAGCCCGAGAAGGCTCGTCCCAGCCACTAACAGGTGCGGAGTCGCAAGGCCCATAGCCAAGACATCCATTCAAAAAGGGATAGAAGAATCGTCTCGGAGGTGGTGGTTTAATCAAGCGGGACATAGACATGCCAAAGATTTCATCAGCAAACCTTCGGCAAAATTGACAGCAGACTTGTTAATTTATAATCGGAAGTCAATAAGAATCATAGTGGGACTACTAACAGGACTCTTCCGACTAAAGAGACATATGAGTCTGATAGGGCTGGCGGATGAAACCCTGTGCAGGTTCTGCCAGGAAGGGGAGGAGTCGGCAAAACACATTCCCTGCCACTGTGAAGGACTTTCGAAGTTGCGCTTCGAAACTGCGGGGACCACCAATCCAGAAGCGTTAAGCTACACCATGGAGCCACTGTCGAGACTTCGGAGTCTGGTCAAGAAGACACGGTTGGACACAATACTCTAAGTACAAGGTGGGTTGCAACAGATCTTACAGGTCTCAGTGACATAAAGCTGATGACGCCTCCTTCACCCCTATATCTATCTATCTATAGCCCGTTGCTTGTACTGTGTACCCTGGTAGCACCAAATATCAGGTAGATAATAGACACTGTTTGCTTAGCAATAATATTTAAACGCACTTGTTTGTTCCAACAGTACCAACAGTTTCCTGTAAATTCAGTTCAATTCCATTATCACAGATGCATCATGGATTTCCGAGCATTAAATGAAGTTATACAAGTAGATGCCCTTCCGCTTTCAAATGCGACAGAGGCACTATTTGTTGGGTACGATTAAAAGGTGAAAATGAATTAGAGATATTTATTAACGTCGGATATATTAAAAATAATATCAAAAATGGTTTTTCTACGAGTAGCAATCCTATCCGTCCTGCGGACACTTCAGGAAGTATCCAGTGTGTAATTTAAATTTATTTTCTATGCTGTTATCACCTATAATATTATACATGCATGGTAAATGAATTGTTGCGTGCGGAGTGGGTTATTAAAGGAAGAATGTAGTAGACAGCTTGCAAAAAGCTTTCTCTGAATCACCGAACACGGCTTATTTCCTACCCACTTAAACACAGATTTGTTTATTTGTCTCTACGTTCCTCGTACAAGGTATTTGTCGCCCATAAAGGTTCTGAATGTGTATTGAAAAGGCGTACATTAATTGTATAAATGTGTCATTGCTAATTCGTTAAAAGTTGGTGCATGAGGCGAAACTTAAGATAATGTTTCAATTGAGAGGCAACTTACTAGGTATATGAAACAAATAAAAAAAAAAACGTTTTCTCTTAGTACACTACGGCAGTTATCAAAAACGATTCGTCACGGATTATCGAGCTTTAAATAGAATTACAGAGATAGACACCATAAGGATGCAAAATATTGACTCAGTGAACGATGCACCGGGTTGCAATTACTGAAATTAAATGGCTCAATCCAATTGTTCAACGTTGCAAAAAAGTGGTTAATTATAATATCCCAATTAAATCCAAGATATTGCCTAGAATCTAGCAAATTGTGCATTCACGAATAGAGTAGACTACATAATGAAGGTTAATGTTTGAGTCACTTGGCTAAATATCCGGTCCCCTGTTAATGGGGTTAAATATTTAATTAAACCGTTGCTCGATTTCTTGATATTAATGAGGAAATAAATTTTGATTGGTCATTAATTCGATGTGGCGTGAACATTGAAGGCCATCGGGAGTAAGGCGATAGGCTCTCGCACCTGTGAAATTCGGGATAAAGTTGAAGCTTGTTCTGTGCACTTGATTTCATAGGACTGTCGGTGTCCTTAATTTAGTGGCTATTGTTTAAAATCGACTATTGCATAAGGTCTACAGTGGCGAATAAGTTTATGAAAGCAGCAGCAAACAGTATGAAGATCGGAACGTGGAATGCAAGAAGTATGTATGCATCGGGAAAACTGGACAACATTGTAAAGGAAATGTTGAGACTAAATGTAGATATTCTGGGAGTTAGTGATGTGAGATGGCCAGGAAGTAGCAGCTGCGCAACAAGTAACGGCACATTCTATTATTCTGGGACTAGTGACCCGAAGCATTTGTATTGAGTTGGAGTGATTTTAAATAAAGGTGTTGCAGCCTCGGTTTTAAATTTTATACCTTACTCAGACAGAGTCATGATGCTTAACACACATGCAGGATATATGAACATTATACAGACATATGCACCAACAGCGGATAAGGAGGACGACGAAGTTGAAGATTTTTATGCTGAGCTTGATGATATCTTTAGAAGCATAAAGAGTAACAATATCACTGTAATTATGGGAGATTTCAACGCCAAAGTAGACAAAGTCAAGGTCGAAGAACACACAGGGAGTTTTGGCATGGGAGAAAGGAATAATAGGGAACGACTGGTAGAGTTCTGTCAAGTTAGAGATCTCATGGTAACAAATACCTTCTTCAAACTACCAAATCGTAGATTGTATACCTGGAAATCCCCTGCGGATAACCCAGGAAATACAGTTAGAAACCAAATAGAATACATCCTCATTAACAACCGCTACAAGAACGCAGTCAAAGCTGCATACCCAGGGGCTGACATTAACTCCGACCACAACCCAGTTATAGCTAAACTTAATATAAAGATGAAAAAGATTACAAAACGTCTCAGCAACTACATAGACCAAAAACTCCTTAAGAATCCTGAAATCCATGACACAGTTAAGAAAGAGACCAACGAATGTATGAGGGACATTAACACATGGAATGAAGTCAGTGTGGAGGAAGAGTGGAAGCAAATTCAAACAGGGTTAGAAACAATAGCTAAAAAGCATCTAACTAGAAAGAGAACCAAGAAAAAGCCCTGGATAACATCAGAAATTCTAGATCTTATGGAAGAGAGAAGAAAGAGAAAAGACAGCAAAGATGAGTACAAAACACTACATAAGACAATACAGAGAAAAAATAAGGAAGCAAAAGAAGAATACCTAGTAGCTCAATGTGAGGAAATAGAATACTAGAAAGGAAATTTGACAGCTTTCACATGCACAAAAGTATAAAGAAAATGGCTGGATGCAACAGGGTCAAGGCAGCTAGTAATATTATCAAGGATGCAAATGGACGTATAATAACTGACGTGGAGGACAAACTTGAATGGTGGAAAGCATACCTGTCAGAAATCTTCGATGATGAAATACCTTCAATACCAGTTTTAGAATCAAGCAATATGCACCTAAAAATATTAAGATCAGAAATAGTATATGCTCTGGAAACTATGAAATCCGGGAAAGCTGCTGGTTCTGATCTGATACCCATAGAGCTTATCAAACTCTTTGATGATGATGTGATTGATATCCTGCTGAATTTAATCGCATTTATGATAAGGGAGAAATTTCTAAACAATGGCTAACATCCACTTTTGTGCTCGTACCCAAGAAACTAAATCCAAGAGACTGCTCAGATTACCGAGCCATCGCACTTATGGGCCACACTTTAAAGCTGTTCTTGAAGGTCATTCACAAAAGAATTTACAGAAGACTGAAGGAATACATAAGCAACACACAATTTGGATTCCGCGAAGGACTTGGAACACGAGAGGCGCTTTTCGCGGTTAACGTTCTTTTCCAGCGCTGTCTTTATATAAACCAAGAGGCGTATGCGTGTTACATCGATTTCGGGAAAGCCTTTGACAAAGTGAAACATGACAAACTACATCGGCTGCTCGTCAGTAAAAACATTGACTCAGACGATGTTAGGATAATTAGTAATCTATATTGGGGCCAGCCACTCGCCGCCGCTTCTCTTTAACCTAGATAGCGAATTTCAGGGAAACCTTAGAAGACGAGTCAGTGGAAATAGTTATAAATGGAGAGGTGATTAATAATGTGAGATATGCTGATGATACCGTCTTGCTAACGAGCAATCTTGAAAACACGCAGCACCTTTTGGGAAAATTAAATGAGCGATGTAATGAATACGAACTAAAAATTAACTTTAACAAAAACCAAGTTGATGGTAGTTACAAAGTTCCCACCGAATTAGAACCATGTAAACCTGACGGTGGCAAACACCACGATAGAGAATGTGCCGACACATAAATATTTAGGAACTTGGGTAGAACAAACGGGTGATCAAACAAGAGAGGTAATAAGAAGATTAGAGATAGCCAGAACAACATTTATAAAGATGGAAAATGTATTTACGAGTCGGGATATAAACATGGAACTTAGGATGAGGATGCTTCGTTGTTACGTTTTTTCCGCGCTCCTGTATGGAGTTGAGGCTTGGACCCTCAAGAAAAACCACATGGACAAACTGCAGGCATTTGAAATGTGGTACTACCGTAGAATGTGACGGATTTCCTGGACCGATAGAATTACTAATGCCGAAGTGCTGAATCGAATGCAGAAGGAGTGTGAAACAGTTAACACCATAAAGAGAAAGATAAAGCTTCAATATGTGGGTCATAGAGGACAGAAATACACACTTCTACAACTGATAGTTCGAGGAAAGGTTAGTGGTAGGCGGAACATTGACAGACGCCGTGTGTTCTGGCTAAGGAACCTAAGGGATTGGTTTAATTGTAGCAATGTTCAACTGTTCAGAGCTGCAGTCAACAAGGTCTGGATTGCTGTGATGATAGCAAACCTCCGATAGGAGATGCATTATAAGATGGTCTACCAATACACGAGAGTTAGAAAAACAGGGGTTCCCTCCGCAGGGCTAGGTTCCAGTACGACTATCTACTCATTCTTGAATACATATAAACATTAATTTTTTGTTTATAGATGTGTGTCCTTACTCTGATGACTATTTTCATCTTTAGAACTATTTTTGAAATGAAACTTCATGGCGAACGTGTATTCAAAAGTTACAACATGTGTGATATGGCAAACGGTAACGAAAGTAGAAAGGGAGATCGGCTAGGCGAATTTTGATACCGGCTCATTCAGAATTCAAACCAGACATGGGATAACCATGGATCGTCTCGTTTCTTTCACGTCATCCACGTCATTCGCGCCGAACATACACAACCTTCTCTGACAAGAATCGATTGTATATTCTACCATTGGTGTCAGCGAATTTGCCTAAAATAAAAACATTATTTATTATTTATCATTAGCGTGGATAAAGTTTCACTTCTGATGCGTGGGTTCACAAGCACATATTTCGTTGGGTGTTGTTTCTATCTCTGCGTAAACCCTTAAAGCAAAATATAAAGCGGAGCAACTAATAAATGTATTATATTATAAATTAATCTACTTGTAAAACCGGCGGCCTGACAGATATTTGCTCTATTAAATACCAATATATTATCAAATTATCTTACTAGATTTGACTTTTACATATTATCATTTAGTTGGGTTGGACGGTTTGTATCGATAATCATATAAATAATGTATTATTAACAACCTTCATTGATGAATCGTTTGAAAACCATACATCATTTTATGCATTATATTAGGGATGTGTTGCGTGATTAGTCTACAGGAAACGTTACGTGTACTGATCCATATCTGAGATAATGGGAATACGATCTCATCTATGTACAATGTAATTAAGATAAATATTTACACTTGAAACAATTCTGCGAAAAATATTTTCTTGTTATTCGTATTAGGTATATTCGTTTATAAATCCCATTTCAAATGCATTATGACTAAGTGCGAAGGTCCTAGTACCTCAGAGTAAGAAAACAGTATCTAGTGCATAATATATTACAGTCACAAGTGATAAGAGCTT
>JAEQML010065028.1:0-21429 GCA_016904865.1 Pissodes strobi | reverse complement strand
TATAATAAAGCCTTCATTCTGTGAAAATTTCAGCTTGTAACCCCGAGATGCCCACAGAAATCATTTTACAGAAGGCTTTTACTGCAACCACTCTACTATTTGAAATATTTGCAATTTACTAACCCTATAATATTCGGTCTGTAACTGTTTCGACTTTACCTGCATTTAATTAATTTGCTATGTATCTTTTACGGTTTGTTTCTTTATATTCCCTTATATACTCCCTAATTCGTAGCGCTCTGTTTGTATTTATTTAGTGATAAAAAAATACTTACTGGCACTTCAGGATTACTGGACGTGGTATTTGAGGTCATGGCGACAATGGCAACAGACAGACATACTCTTATGCTAAAAGAGATAGCCAGTACAAAAAATAAAAGAGCAGCTTGAATATATCGTACTTTGAAACATATGGGCCCTGAAAAAAAGGAAAGCAAATTTCAGTGAATTTCATTGGTTCCTGCAAATTGAGATTACTAATATTGCGAAGCATTTAATAGACACTATTTTGCACTATGGCATTACAAAAGAACTGAATGATAATACTGTAAATTCACAACCCTTAAATTACTGTTCTTTTGAAACTGCACAATAATATTGTAAACAACTAAAATGCATAAGGTACTAAGTAAATATCGCCCTAGAAAATATTATGCAAAAACTAAAGACAAATTATAAACAAGGCTAGCAGTCAGTGGCGTAACAATAGGGTGGCAGGGCTGGCAAAATGCCACGAGGCCCCGACCCAAGAGGGCGCCGGCCCAAGGGGCCGCGAGCTCAAAAATATTTTTTTACATTGTACCTGTGTATTTTATTTTATTTGAAAAGTATATTTTTATAAGTTCTGCTTAAAATCCAAAGTGAGACAACTAAAGACCATAATACAATTTCAAGTTAATCGTTAAGCATTTCAACCAACCTAAACAAAAAGATGTTGATTAATTTTTAGAGATGTACACGTTACCTGTGTCGAGTAATTTTACGTACTTATGACCGTCAAAAAAACCGTCAATCAAAATACGGGTAATTGCACATCTCTATTTATTTTAACGCATCCATTGGTTTCTACATATTATGTCGCGGTACGTTGGCAGCGCGGGTGAGCATTGACAATCGGTGAATTCCCCATTTTGTTTTCACTTTTTTCGTGGCGCGTGGCGCTGCTGCTGGGGCGAGCTAGAAACACTATGTTAGGTGAGGGGAATTCCGGATTTGATATTTTTTTATGAGTGCTCTACTGACTGCGTATTCTTTGTGTGATTATTTTGACAATTGGTGATTTTTATCTTTGATTATTCGTATTTGTTCTTTTATTGAATATGAAAATGGTGGCAAAGTAAAGTTGATTGTAGAAGTTAGATATTAAAATGTCTAGTTCCAGAAAATATTTAAGTGGGAGCGAAAAACGAAACGAAGAAGAAAAAAATAAAAAGCTACCTAAAATTAGTCAGTACTTGAAAAAGTATGACTTAAATAATGAAAAGTCGAGTGAACAGTGCTCCAAAAGTGAAGAATTGGACCTTACTAAAAGTATACCAGAATTATCAGATGCAGCACCCAACACCAGTGACTATCCAGATCCAGAACAACCACAACAAGGTACTAGCAAAAATCAAAGAGAATTATATTTTAGCATGAACAATATTGTATTTTCGCCATATGTTACTGATAAGGGTAATTTTAAAGACCTAACTGATCAAGTGAAAAGGTTCGTGATTGAAAACGGACATTGTAAACCCAAGGGCCCTTTCTTAAAAGATAGTGACAATAGATATTTTCTAGAAAAACATTACTATATTGTTTCCAAGTCTGGCGTGAAACTTGAACGTACATGGCTATCCTATTCTTTAATACTTCAGAAGACGTATTATTGTGAACCGTGTTGGTTATTCGCAAATCGGGCATCTAAGAAAATATAAAATGTTTGGATTGAGGTCTATGACGACTGGAAACATATTGTAGATGCCATACAAAGACACGAGACATCAAAAATTCATCTGGTTTCCTGTCTGACGTATCAACAGTGGCAACTACATGGAACACTCGATGAAGAGCAAGAGTCTATGATCAAAAAAGAAAAATCTTTTTGGCGCCAAGTACTTTCTAGGCTCCTTGATGTTACTCTGACACTTTCAACGTGTAATTTAGACTTTCGTGGCCACAGAAAAAACGCAGATAGCAGTGATCCAAGCTCCAAAGGAAACTTTTTGAGTATTGTTGAGTTATTAGAAAAATACGACCCGATTTTACAAGAATCGTGAAGTAAACCAAAGGGCCAGATAAAATACTTAAGTCCAAAAATACAAAATGAGCTAATTTCTGTCCTGGTTCTAAAAGTAGAAAATGCACTCGTAAAGGAAATAAATGCCGCACCATTCTACTCTATCATATTCGATACAACTCAAGATATTTCAAAAATTGATCAAATGTGTGAACTTTACCGTTATTGTATGATCGAAAAAGATGGTAATGGGATCCCAAAGGCACTTGTCATTAAAGAAACATTTTTAGGATTTCATGAAGTTGAGGATCAAACTGCCTTAGCAATGTCCAAGCAAATTATTAAATCCATAAATGACAAAAATATTCCTCTAAATAAGTGTCGAGGACAAGGATATGGTAAATAAATAAATAAATAATTAAATAGCTCTTTATTTCCAACAGTCACCCACTTACAGGAAATATAATTATAAAAACAGTAAAAATTATAAAAAATTATTAAAAATTGTAAAAAATAATAAGAATTATATCTAAATTTGTACCTGCCAGAAACATAAACAAACATGTTTCAAATAAACAACATCGGTTCAAAAAATCAGTCATCACGAATCGACAAAAGTTTAGTTCTAATAGTCTCCATAGAATCTGAAAATATGTCGATGTCGCGACCACTATTATTTAGCGTTTTGCACACGAAATACAAAGGAGATCTAGTCAGTATATTGTTGTTGGGCCGACCACAGTAAAATATGCAGGAATTTCTTGAACTGACCCTAGGAACACATATCGCTAGCTGATTAAGCAAACCAATGCAGTCAACTTTATTATGCGATAATTTATGTAAAAACTGTATTGCTATTATTTCCCTGCGATCGTTCAAACACACCATATTGAAACGATCCAGAAGCAACTTTTGTGAAGTTCCTCTTGCTGGATATACGCCATCCTGCTTAAAAGCCAAATATTTGATAAATTTTCTTTGGATAGATTCCAAGCCATTGATATAAGCTAGATATATTGGGTGCCAGACAATTACTGCATATTCTAATTTGGATCTAACAAATGAGGAAAACAACACCCGTAATGCCCTTTGGCTTTCAAATCCTCTGCAGTTTCTTAAGATAAAGCCCAATGATCTCGATGCAGACAACATTGTATTTAGCAAATGAGCATTAAAGTTAAATAATTCGTCAAAGGTTACACCAAGATCCTTTATAGTGCTGTATCTAATTAGCTCTTGAGATTTTATTGCATAATTATATTTTAAAATAGATTTTTTTCTCGAGTATGAAATTACAAAGCATTTGGATACATTAAGACTAAGTCTATTGTTATCGCACCATGTAGCCAAGAGATCCAATCCATTCTGAAGGCATTCACAGTCAGAAATGGACGAAATGTGACAATACATTTTTAGGTCACCAGCAAAAAAAAGCTTGTGACACGACAGGCAGTCTGCCAAGTCATTTATGAATAATAAAAAGAGCAAAGGGGCCAGGTTTGAACCTTGGGGAACCCCTGACTTAACTATATACTCAAAAGATTTAAAGCCTTCGATTTCGACGAACTGTCGCCTCTCTAAGAGATAGGACTCAAGTAAACGAAGCAATTTTCTAGCCAACCCCAATTTTTCTAATTTTAGCATAAGTATGTACAAATCAATCTGATCGAACGCTTTCTGAAAATCCGTATAAATTACATCGACTTGGCCCTGATTATCCAAAAACATATAAATTGTGCTAAGCAACCCAGATTGGTAACGCATGACCTCTTTTCCATAAAACCGTGTTGGTCGATAGAAATAAAGGATTTAAGTTGAGGGTAAATTTGACTATAGAGGCATATTTCGAATAGTTTAGGAAAGTTACACAAAATAGATATTGGCCTATAGTTTTGTAAGTCAGATCTATCCCCTTTTTTGAATATCGGTGTGACGCGTGCCAACTTCCAACAGGTCGGAAAAATACCAGAGTTAACTGATAGATTAAACAAGAAACACGGAGGCGCAGCAAAGGCCCCAATACAGTCCTTCACCACAAAACTAGGAATCTGATCGATACCGGCTGTCAGTTTATTTTTGAGCTTTTTAGAAGCAAAAATTATATCGCTTTCGCTCACTTTATGAACGTTTACGGTTTCATTTGAGGTAATATTTAATTTATGCTCAAATAAGGGGTCAGACTCAATGAAAACACTCTCAAAAAACCCAGAAAAGGCGTTGACTATAGCTTGAGGCGTCGATGCTCCAGCTCACCATCCCTTAATATTCCCGGTATTCCCGAAAATCCCCGCTTTGCCTGTATAAAAGACCAAAATTCAGAACTGTCCCTACATATATTGTCCTCAGTTTTATGTATGTACTCTCTGTACGCACCATCTATTTCAGTTTTTAAGTTTCTCCTAATTTCCCAGAAAATGTCGTGATGTATGCGATACTTTTTATAGGCCTTTTCTTTTCTTTTAATTAGACTAATGATATTCTTGCTATACCAAGAGAAATACCCTCGGGGATACCTTCTTTCCCTACTCATCTTGTAGGGAACGGAGGTCTCAAAAATACCACTGAGAATGTTGTACAAAGTCTCACAAGCCACATTTACATCGGAGCACTCATAGACGTGCGACCAATCTGTGTTTAAAATTTTGCTATACAGTAATGGAAAATTTGCTTTTCTAAAATTAAAGGACCCGGTGACGCTCTTGCAAAGCTCAAACTGCCTGTAATGCCCAACGCCACCCCTTACCGTTATGCGCAATGGCGGATGATGACTGTCCACCCTTGACACCGCTGAGTCGTCCTCAATAACGTCGCACTCCATGTCAGAGTATATTAAATCCAATGTACGGCCATTAATGTTTCTTATTTTATTAAATTGCTGTAAGTCCAACATAGTAGAAAAATTGCTCAATAAGTTGCATTTAACATCATTTGGATTTATGTTCAAGTTTGGCGCGTTGAAATCGCCTAATATTATTAAATTTTTATTTTGAGTACAATTATGCAAAGCTAAGGTTTCAATAGTATGCTGTTGTTATTGAGGGCGGTAGGTATAATGCAAGAACAGTAACAAAACAATAATCCGACAAGCCCACTCTGCAACCCACAATTCCACTGACTTAATTCCAAGAGTCTGTTTGGTGTAGAATTGAGTTCATTCTTAATAGCTAAAAGAACACCCCCGCCAGTGGAGCAGCCATGAGTTTGAAGATTTCGATCAGCACGATAGACGCAGTATGCGTTTGGAAAGAGTTCTGAGCTAGACACACAATCCTGTAACCAAGTTTCGGTTAATGCCAATATGTCATAAAAACAATCCGCCACTGTATTGTAGATTGAATCAATTTTAGTATTACAACCTCGAGTATTCTGATAGTAGATGAGTAGTTCGTTTTCTCTGCACGAGGGCGACCCTATTGGTTTAAAGTCACTATTTTAGGAACACCTTGTAAGTACTTAATTTTTAGGCCTTGTTCACCGCCTCTTTCTCGTTCTGCGACTCTTGGTAGAAACTCATTTGCTTAGGGGTTCTATCGAATGAAATTGAGACATTTTTAAATGACTCATTCTCCTTAAGTTTGCTTGCATGCTTGATTAGTTTATGTACCAAACTTTCACTTTGCATTGTTACCTTTATTGGTCTAGTTTTAGTTGCGTCAGCATTATATTTGCCCAGCCTATTAAATGAAATATTATCAACCTGAATATCGGGGCAGATTGTGCTGACGATCTCCGAAATATCGGATTTTTCCTTGCTTATTCCCTAGTCCCTTGTAAGCGATGGTGATTGCTCACTGGTATTAAAAAAAATTAAATTTTTCTTACGCAAATTGCCCTCATTAATTTCAGATACTATATCTTCATAATGTGAGGGAGATATAGTTGGTAGTTCTCTAGTAATGCCGGAGTTAATTCCTTCCAACTTGTTCTTGAGCGTAGTTATTTTATTCATTAATTTAGTCATCTCCTTTTCGAATAGAAGCTTAATATTTGCATATTGCTCGATGTTAGTATCGCATTGCCCACAGATAATTTTAAATGAGGAACGCTCGAATCGAATCGCGAGCTGTGATTTCATTGTTGCAGTTCCGACGTTCCACCATTGTAGAGAGTTAAGACAAGTTGGCAACCAGCTCGGATTCAAACAGGGCAATTAAAGACGACAATGGCAATCTTCGAAATTACGAGAGTAAAGGCAAAAGCAAAATACTCAACTTACGTTTGTTTTTCACTTGGCTTGCTTATTGGTGGAGTCACTTGATGATGTGAATTAGCCAGCACCATCAACAATCACAATTAATTCACCGGAAACTTGATTTTAATCACCTTTTAAGCTTATTAAACATAACATACGTTTTAATGGTAGACGACGTTGCCACAACTGGAGATGGTGCTAACACAATGAAAGGGACTTATGGTGGAATTCAAAAACTCATAAAAGATGTCGAGCCAAATGCCGTATATGTGCTGCTCATAATTTAAATCTAGTACTGAATGATGCAGTGAGAGAGGTTATTGATATGCAAAAATTTTTTGAAACAGTTTAACAAATTTATAATTTTTTTGGGCATAGGATCAAAAGATTGAATATTTTATCAAGTTTTATATCTAATAAAGAAACAGAGTCTTCAACTTCAATAACATTAAAAACATTAAACCCTACTAGATGGGCAGAACGTTATGATGCCGTTTTTGCTTTAAGAGTTCGGTTTGTTGAAGTCCAAAAAGCGCTAACGAAAACAATTCTGTTAAATTGCAAATCAGATGAAAGAAATTAAGCTGTTTCACTTAAAAAGAAGATCGAAACCTACAATTTTATTATGTTATTGGTTTTCCATTGCAAGATCCTACTTACTATCGATGCAGCCTCTAAAGCACTTCAGTCTAAAGCCACCGATCTTTCAAATGCCTTAAAACGTTTGAAAATTTGTCTAGAAGAATTGGAAAGGTATCGACATGAATTTGAAAATTTAAAAATGGAAGCAAATAGTGTAGCAGAAAAATGGTCCATCACCCCTGAATTTTCTAAAACTCGTCAGAGGAAGGTAAAACGCGATTTTGATGAGCTTTGCGAAGATGAGCGTCTCCAAGATCCGGAAAGTTTGTTCAAAGTGAACATATTTTATCGAGTATTGGACATCATTATAAACCAACTGAAATCGCGTTTCCTTCCAATGAATGAAATTCTTTCAAATTTCAGTGTTTTGCAGCCTTCCACTTTAAAAGTTTTAAATGACACTGATCTATTAAAAAAAGCTCTAGAATTTGTTGAGATAGATAAAAAAGACATATCTGAATCATTTGCCAGAGAAATTCTCAGTTTTCGATCCGCTTTCAGAGAGGAAATAGAAAAATCTTCGTGTATTAGAGACCTTGCTGATTTATTAATAATAAAAAATCATTTTATGTCCTGCAGCTTTTCTGAAGTATGCACTGCATTAATGTTATTTCTTACAATTCCTGTGACTACAGCTAGTGCTGAACGATCATTTTCAAAACTAAAATTGATAAAAACCTATTTAAGGAACTCTATGAGACAAGACAGGTTATGTAACTTGGCTATTCTGTCTATTGAAAATTCTATGGCCCGATCTTTAAACTTTGATGATGTTATAGACACTTTTGCGGAACAGAAAGCTCGAAAAAAAGATTTTTCTTAATAAATATCTTACTGAAATTAAATTGTTTTATATGCAGGTTTCCTCACGATGTTGTTCCTTCACCGAAAAGCTAGCGAATAGATGATGAATGCATTGAGATATTATGTTCTATGGATGAATGTGAAGTCTCCAATACGCATTGGGCTAGCGTGGGGACTACGGACCATTCCCTCTCGCCTAAGAGAGGAGGCCAATGGCCATTAGTGGGACATATACAACGTGTAATTGAGTACGCTGAAAATCTCGAAGTTTATTAAAATTAAACTGAGTACAACCAACGTGACGATTTTTACTGATAGGGCCCCATCAAAAGAATTTGCCTCGGGCCCCAGATGGTATAGTTACGCCACTGCTAGCAGTCAACGCAAGCGATTATAAACCTTAACGTGCAACGATCAGCACATTTTAATATATAAATACGCTAACGACCTATCAGTTCGGAGTTCGGCAGACTTTGTTTCTCACCTAAACCAGTTTCTTGCAGTACACATGTACGTGGGGTCCTAACCCGCAACTGTATTCCCTACCCAAACCTGAGTTTCGCAGCGCACATATGCGTGGGCTTGGGAGCTACCCACCTGCAAGTATAATATTATATAACTCAATTTAAGTATATGAATGTATCTTAACAATAATAGATAAACGCTCCTGAATATATAGTTTTTTTGCAGGAAAATTTGCGACAACATCGATCTTTGTTACTGTTTGAAATGTCTCTATTAACTACATACAATGCAAAGAAATTCTACAATTTTGCAGTACACAAATGAGTTTTCCAATAACTACTATTAAATTTTTTGATATAGTATTCTGAACACTACAATAATTTAGATCAAGAACCGCTAAAAATTATCCTCATCCCTGTAGGTATTTTTACAATAAATATTGTGTAGAAAATTCTCAATATTTATAATATTTAATATATTATAGAAAGTTTGCTACAAATTGGCGCTAGCCGTTATTTGGCTCCAAATTGCAGAATCTTGTCTTTACAGTTTTAGTAAGCTTTACAACAAATTTTTATCACAGCGACAACAGCATAAAAGGAAAATATATTTCTGTTCAAGGAATCCCGTTTTGAATATAAAGATTGGCTAACCTGAATAGGCGAAAACAGCAAAATCGATGAAACAATTTCTTAATTTGCAAAAGAATGTCAAAATTCTTCTGGGGAAGATGATCTATTAATATGATTACGCCAAAGAGCTTACCGGAATAGTTCTCAGATCCAGCTAACTGAGCCGTTGAAAATACCGAATTCGATTCCCGAGATGCATTTTTAATAGGAACCATAACTGAACTCTTACACCAAGATACCGAAAAGAACAATCTGGTTACTACATTCTCTACAGACTACTGCAGCGGATAAAAACGCCATTTAATTACATTGTTAATAATTATTTGCCTCTCGAGTTTAATAAGACTTAAATATGATCATTATCATTTTTATTTTATCAAATCTTTCCAGATTTGTAATACGCAACGAAAACAATCACTTTTATATTCATATTTATAGGTCTTGCATTAATGTAAATACGCGGCATGCGTTATTGTATGTTAACAAAACAGCTACTTCTGCGCCACTTATAATGAGTGGAAGTACCTATTGTTTTGGGCACAAATTTCGCACGGATAAAAAATCGTACGATTACAAGTGATTATTAATAATTTTAATTTAGCTATAGACTGGAAAATGTATTTTAATAATAAATCCTGCTTATATGAAAATAAAATAAATACTTTGACTAGTAAATTGCTAAAATTAAATTTATTGGTGTGCCAGAATATAAGCAGAGGCTATCCGTTCAAACCCACCCTATATATCGTAGTTTCTAAATTAACACACATATTTAATACATTTTCACTTACATTACGCCAAATCAATAATTATTGATAATAAACATGATGGGCCTTCACAAGGATCATAAAATATTATTACAAACAATCCCTTGATATTATCATACAGTACAACATTTGAGAGTCCCGCAAGACTCTTGCAACTGGCAAAAGTCTTGGTCCTGCAGGGCATGGTATTGGTATTGATCTTCTTCTTGCATAGGTGTACACAATCGTGGTTTTGTCTTGCTTTTTTGTAAGACCTAGACAAGACCAAGACTAGTCTCGTTCATCACTAATCTTAAATTACTGTTTTAATATGTATGAAATAGTAAGTACTCACCCGCTTGAGGTTCCTCCAACTCAAATTGTGCATTGTCTTGATTAGACATATCAGATGCCACACCAACCAAATAATGAGATCACATGCACCTTTAAGTGGTTTCTTTATTTTATCATTTTAAGTAAAACTTGTATTCGTGTTTACGTAAACAACTCAGCTTTTCGGCAACAATAAAAAACACTGTCGGTAAAAGATTATAGATAACCAATCATTCGACAGGGCAATACCTAACGCACTAGGTACACCATTAAACCGCAGAACGTGCTGCTAAATGTGCTATCAAGGTTATTATTGCCTTGACCCGAAGAGAAATGCATCTAAAAGAGATACAAAAATTGACTTGAAATACCGGTAGGCAGACTGCGTTTTCAGTGAAGACAGCTCGTAATCATTTCTTGTGGAAGCACTATCTGCAGGTTGCATCATTCCCCTTGATTACTATTTTATGGCGCAATTTGGAATGCATTCTTTTAAATGCCATTAAATATGCCCGTTATTGATTCTCCTAACTCGTATCTATATTTATACTGAAACTACTGTTTTATAGCTAATAAACAACATAGGTTGAAATGAATAAATTATAATTATTGCACGCCGATTTATTTTATCATATATTATTACCGTATCATCAAAATGAACAAAATATATTTATTGGAGGCGAGATGTCAGATATTTCTATAAATCTAGATAGAGATACCTAATCCTCAAATTAACGGAAGAGCATGCAAATATCTGAAGCATTGGAGGCATAATAGTTATTTATGTACCAAGGGTATTAAGTAGATGTTTATGCCCTGAGGGCGACAATATTACAAACCCGAGGGCCTCTGGCCAGAGGGTTTATAAGTCGCCCGAGGGTACACATCTATTAATACCCGTGGTGCATACAAACTTTTATGTCATACTAGTTCGTTATTGCATTCACAATATGTAAATATTTGTAAAAATACGAATTCAATTCAATTATCTGAGTCCATAAAGTGTACTTTATGCCCGCACGGGCCATAAAGTAGACTTTATGCCCGCACGGGCGTAAAGCAATCCATTATGTAAATGGTATCTAAGGTATAAAAACATAATAATGTACTGGTATGACATAAACATAAATTAATCGGGTCAACACAATCATATGCCTTTTATAGGTTCAAACTAACCTTGGAAGCTTACTCAAACTTTTCCAAAAACCCCAGTATAGTTTTGACAAATTAAAAAATAACAGTCATACAGCCATGAGGATTATTATTTATTTATTCATAAAAAATTAAATCCGGGAATCTCAGTGATATTGGTAGCTATCGTGAAGTTTGTAAACAGAACGCAGTGGCAAAGCTGTTTGATAGCATGGTTTATGATCAACTTGCTTCGAGGTGTAGAGGAATGATTAGTGAGAGCTAGTTTGGTTTCGCAGGTAGGAGATCAACCACTGATAATTTGATGATGTATAAGGTTGATCTATATGAGGCCTTTGAGAAGAAACTTCGGATTTATTCCGTTTTACTGAGTTCTCGAAGGCTTTCCACAAGGTGAATGTCAAGTTCTTATTGGCAAAACTGCGGGATATGAGGTTTGATCCATCACTCATTGCATGGTTGAAGAGTTTTCTTGAGGGTAGGTTGCAGAGGGTTTTTTCCCTAGGCCTGTCCGACGTACGTCGCCATATAGCACTGCAGCCTGTACAGGCTTATTGTGCTGAGCCTATGTCGTATTAAGATAGCCACTCCAGTATTTTTGTGTCCTGTACGAGGCCGTACAGGTCTTTTACTGGGTGTTTGATTAGTATCCCTGGGTCTATATTTGGTTGCCCAAAGATGCTGAGTCTCCTACGGTCCAGTGCCTCGCAGTTGATCAGGATGTGTCTGGCTGATTCCGGTTCCTTATTACATAGTCTGCAGTTAAGGTCTCCGTTATACAGACCCATCCTGTTCAGATGTACCTTTAGGGGTGCATGACCGGTCAAAAGACCGGTTATGATTCGTAACTGGTCTTTGCTCTTACATAGCAGTTTTCCGGTCCTTTTTTGACATGGTAGGCCAATAAATTCCTTTCCATGGTTTTGCCTGGGAATTTCTGCCCAGTGACGTCGATGTTCTTCTCGAACCCAGTCTTTGATGTGGCTCCGGGTCATACTTTTTGGTATTCCCAGGGCCGGTTCTGGGCCGATTAGTTTTGTTTCTGATCCTCTCCTGGCGAGTTCATCAGCTTTCTCATTGCCTTCGATCCCTCTGTGTCCTGGCACCCAGATTAGTCTGACCATATTCCGGTCTGCCAGGGTTTGTAGTTGTTCAAGGCATTCCCACACTAGTCTTGATGACACTTCTTGGCTCACTAGAGCTCTTAGTGCCGCTTGACTGTCCGACAATATTAGCCGCCGATTGTTTGTGGCCCTCCTATTATTCTCTATGGCGCACTGAATTATGACGTATACATAGAAGCATACATACCCAGTGCATAGTATTTACTCTGACCTTGACTGGCAGAATAGACTGCTGATCCAGTACCAGTTGCAGTTTTTGACCCGTCTGTGAATCAGGTTTGGTCCTGCTTTCTGATAGCTGTTAATCCATTTTCCCGTTCGGTTCTACTTGGAAAGTTCACCTCGAATGATATGAGGTAGTATCGCTTTTGCATGTGGTCCGTTTTCATGTTTAAAACACCCCCCCCCCCCCACAAGATCAGCAATTGCCATGTGTCCCGTCCTTCTAGTAACGGTGATTGTTTGCTGCAGTCTATGTGCCCCCAACCTGGCCTCCCCCCTTATCACAAAGTGTAGAGGCGGAAGGTCCAGGAGGGTCTCCATGGCCGCAGTTGGGGTGGTCCGCATTACCCCCATCATTCCTGGACAGGCAAGATTTTGTACCTTGCCCAGTTGTTAAATCGCACCTCTCTGTTATGTCTTGGGCCACCACACCAGAGAGGCGTATGTTAGGATAGGTTTTACCACCATTTTGTATGTCCAATACATCATGTCTGATCTTAATGCCCATTGTTTCCCGTGTAAGCGTCTGGTAATCATGAATGATACCACCGCTTTTTTGGTAATATTTTCTACATGTCGGTTCCAGGTAAGTCTCGAGTCTAATGTTACCCCTAGATACTTTATCTCGTTCGAGATCTGTATGTTTTGTCCTCTCAGGCTGTAGTCCTAGATGCCCCACCTTGTGCCTTCGAGTAAGAGCTACGATGTTAGATTTGATAGGACTGATATTTAAACCCTCCTGATCTACCCATCTTGTAGTCCGGTTCAGAGCATTCTGCATCTGCTCTCTAACCGTTGCGTTAAATTTGCCTCTGGTGATGATGACTATGTCATCAGCATATCCGAGTACACAGTGTCCCCCATCTGTGAGCGCCCTGAGTAGGTCGTCCGCCACCAGGTTCCACAGGAGCAGAGACAGCACCCGCCCTGCGGACATCCTCGATGCACCCGAGCCACCAGCGGGCTCCCAGCGATGGTTGCTTCTACCAACCTTCCCCTCAGCATGGAGTTAATTCACCGACTGCAAGTGCCCTCCACTCCTCTTTGCCCGAGGCATCTGGTTATTGAGTCTAAGGAGGTGTTGTTAAACGCCCTTTCCAAATCTAGGAAGGAGGCCAGCATCACCTCCCTGTTTTCCAGTGTATCCTCCACCCCTCCACCCTCTTGACCAGCTGGTGGAGTGTTATTTCCGTTGACTTACCTGTCTGGTAGGCATACTGATCGGGGTGCAGTGGGCTGTTTACCAATACACTGTCTCTAATATGCCTGTCCACAAGTTTTTCAAGTGTCTTAAGTTTAAAGGACATAAGACTTATGGGTCTTAGGGACTTTGCCGTATCCTGTCCTGTTTTTCCAGATTTCGGTATAAACGTTACCCTAATGTGTCTCCAGGCTTTTGGTATATATCCAAAAGCTAGGCTGCTTCTTAGAATGCTGCAGAGTATCCTGTACATTAGTTCAGTTCCTTTCCGTAACATTCTAGGGTAAATCTCGTCCATTCCCGGAGATTTGTATGGTTCGAATGTGTTTATTGCCCACTCGATTTTCTGATAGTTAATCACTTCCTTCGAGGTCTGCCAGTCTTCCCTGGACGCCCTTCGAGGTTCTGGCTCAGTTCACCCCCTTGAGCATGATCTACCATCTGTGAGCCGGGAAAGTGAACCCTTAGGAGTTCCTTGGCCGTTTCCTCTCCCGTATTGATATATTTGCCAAGATCATTCTTTAGCGAGTTTATTGGGGTTTGGGGGCCTCTTGGGAGAATTCTTTGGAGTCTAGCACATTCTTGAGTACCCTCTATCTCCTCACAGTACTTTCTCCACGCCCTTATCTTGGCTCCCCTCAGCTTTTTGTTAAACCTGGTCAGTGTAGTTCTATATACGTCCCACTGACCATTTATTTTGGCTTTGTTAAAGTCTTTTCTGACCTGCCCTCCTAGCTTCGCAAGTTCCTCACTCCACCAGGGCACATTCCTGGTGGATTTCCTTGTTGTAGGAGGGCAGTTGTCTTGGAAGGCAGTGATGATTGCGTCATTGAATTGTTCCACAACCATCTCTAAGTCTTCCGTGTTCCTTATCGTCTTCCTGATTAGTGGAAGTCTGTGCTCTAGGTCTTCTACAAGCCGATGATCAGCTGAGTCCCATTTCGCCTACAGTGTCTCACTAGCTCTTTCACACTCCTGGTTGGAGTTGACTCAGGATCATCGTAGGGCAGGTAGGCCGATCCGATTATAATATCCCTCGGCCCGGTACCCTCAATGATCCTGATTTTGGCTGCCGTCAGGTCCCTGGAACAAAAGAGAGTTAACAGCAGTACATTAATATATTTTTTTAATTAGTATATAGCTCCGAGGCGTGTAGGTGGATCTACTATAAATGACTGCCCCCTCGATTCCACTCAGACCTGTGATTTTCCCGTGTCTGATCCACGGTTCCTGTTTCAGGGCAATTTCTGCGTTCCTCATAGCAACTGCAAGGACCGCCGAGGCCGCCTTACAGTGCTGGAGGTTAATCTGAATTACCCTGATCATTGGATGTAACCTTGTGGTCCATATAGTTCCCACGAGTAAGGGGGAGGTAAATAGTCCAGGCTGGTTACTCTGAGATTTCGCCCGGTTTCCCAGAGGCTCCGTTAAAGACGGTGCACCCCCACCGCCATGCACCCATCGGCACGGATCGCTTTACACCTTGGGTTGAGTCTTTTTTGAGCTGTTCTTAGCTTGGCCGCATAAGCAGCTCCTCGGGAGGGTTGCAGAGGGTTAAAATTAAAAACTTTGTTTCCACTCCAATCAGGGTGATGTCGGGAGCGCCTCAGTGCTCACGCTGTGGCGCTTTATTATTCAATCTCTTTGTCAACGATACGGCAAGTATGATCCAACATTCAACGGCCAGTATGTTTGCAGATGATCTCAAGATGTACGGGATGATTGGGCAGTGGGAGGACTCAGTGAGGCTTCAGAATGATTTGACTACTCTTTGGGATTGGTCACAGGCCAATAACCTAACGTTAAACGTCAAGAAGTGTTGTTATATAAGCTTTTTCAGAGGCTATAAAAGTTCAATTCCGAATATACATAAAATCAATAACGAGAAACTTAGATGTGTGGGGGTTGTCAGGGACCTTGGAGTATGGTTTGATGGAAAGCTATGCTTTGCAGAGCATGCGTCTAAGATTTGCTTGAGAGGTTTGAACATTCTGGGGTTTACTGTCGTGAACTTTCTGCGAACACCGCTATGATTCTTTGTGTCTCACTCGTGGGATCCAACCTCGAATATTCCATAATTGTGTGGTCGTAGCTTTTAAAATGGGAGTGAACTTTGATGACTATCACAGATCAGAGATGCTCCTCAGATTGGATTTGGAGACCCTTGAGAGGAGGTGACTGAAGTTTAATTTATGTTTTGTCTATAAATTGCTTAATAAGCTAAAGGATTGTCCCCGTCATTTCTCCAAGGTGAGTCTGAATGTTCCAAATCGTCATTTGCGTAACTTCGATGTCTTCGCCGTTCCTTTTCACGCAACAAATTATGGTCGCTACTCCCTTCTTGACAGGACGCTTCGATTGCTGAATAAACTAGAAGTAGACATTTTTGGTGGCACCTTATCTGGCTTTAAAAGACAGAGCAAATATATAAACTGTCAGTAGGTATTGTGAGATGGTTAGACTCACATTATCTGGCCTTGGCAATGTATTTAATTATTGTCATCTTGTAGATTTGTGATTAGATTTAATATTATTTTTGAATTGTTTGTAAAAAATGGAGGTAACCCGTGAACTCAATAAAAAAATTAAAAGTCGTTGCTGCTGAGAAAGCTAATAAAGGAGTAATGGGTTATAGACCCATAACGTTTTAGTAGTTTTAAATCGCCCATTTAAATCAAGGTCTAATTAAGGCTATTTTTAGTTGAGCAGAGAAAACGCCTTGCCTAAATGATAATGTAAAAAAGTACAAGGTTCGTCACCATATCTAAACCCTTGAGTAACTTTTTAGTTTGAAGAGTTAAAGAATCGTTTAAATTTGGAAAGTTGCATGACTTGTCTTATCAACCCCATGTACGATGGATCGAGAAAGTATACCAAAATTGTGATTTTCAATCGTCAATAGCTCAAAATGATTTAAAAAATAATTAAGTTTGAGAGAAATCCTAAAACTTCCTTAATTTAAACGTATTTCTAACTCTTAAAATTAAATGTTATCTATTCGTCAAAATATTTTTTCAAATTTGGTACATAGGTCCAAAACTTAAAGGAAAATTTTGCATTTTTATAAATAGTAATATTATAATTATCAAATATGGATATTTCCAGTGTTTATTTTTGTTACAGAGTAAACTACAAATTAGGAGACAGTGCCACTATCTACCGAGCAGTATTTAGATACACGATATCACAAGGTAAGCTTTTAAAAATATTGTACTGCTAGGATAAATTCACCATCTAGTGTGGCAAATTTGAGGTTGTAATAACCTAGACAGATATAGGTAATGGTAATATAATGCTTCGTTTATAGGTAAATCCACAAAAGAATATGCAGATTAGGTAACAGTGGTGAATGATTCATCGCCACGGTCGGTTAAGACCCTGTTAAATGGACGTTGTTTGGTAGTAGCACATGTTTTAAACCGATTATCTTGAATGGTTTTAATTTCTTAAGTAACCAGTCAATACTGGCAATAAAACCTGAATAGTCATTTTATATACCATTTTTCTTTACTTGTACAGTTTAAGAAAAACGCAGTATGAACTTACATAACATAACCGTTAACATATACGAAAAATGAATACAAAATGAATTGAATTTATATTTTAAAGGAAAAATGTACAGAAGGACGACAAATTTATTTACCAGAATTAAGTTACGACATTTCAATCAGGCCCTCGCACCAAGAAGCAAACCGTGATCGTTTACATGCACATACTAAAGAAAATTTGTAACAAGTTGAGAGCGTAGTGGGTAAGATCTGACCAGGACGTATATAATATACGTAAATTTTAAGATACCCCCACATAAATTATGTCACAAGGGTTGTCCCGAAGGAGTCTTTTCGTGAATTATTTTTCAGTCAGATTTCTGGTCATGATTTCTTTGTCATGAGGATTGATTAAAATATTAATTAAATTTCGAAATAAAGGCACACATAAGAATGGCATCGCATTACATAGTATATTAATACTTCTCCAAATTATTAGTGACAGTTAAAATCCAGCGATTTACATTTGCATCTCGTTGTAGTGGTTTGGCAGTATATTTCTATTCATTGTCCTCTGGAAAAAGGGATGGAGGTCTCACATGTTTTTTCAGCTGTTTTCTACCCTTTGGGTATAAGCCTCCCTCTTATTTTGACAGTTGTTACGATTTTGTGTCACCTGGTACCAGTTCAGTCCTGCCGTTCGTTTCAGATCGTCGCTCCATCTCATTTGCGGTCTTCCTGTGCTCCTTCTGTTGTTCCATGGTCTCCATCGAATTAGTTTACCACTCCACTTATCCTGGTGTCCCGCCCATTCCCATTTCTGACCAGCGGCGCATTGCACGACATCAATCACCTTTGTTTTTCTCCTGATTCATTCATTTGTTTTCCTATCCCTCAATGATATCCCAAGTATTCTCCTCTCAATAGCTCTCTGGTTTACTTTAAGTTTGTCAGGTATAGCTTTCGTGAAGGTCCAAGTTTGTGACCCGTAAGTAGTTACTGGTAGGATACACTGGTTGTATAATTCGGTTTTGAGGTTTAAGGGTGTGTCCTTATTCAAGTTGTCTTTTATTTTGTCATATGCCGCCCAGGTTTGCAGTATTCTCTCATTTATTTCGAGTTCTTGATTAGCCTTGCCTATAGTTAGTGTTTGTCCTAGATATTTGTATGCAGTTACTTTCTCGATTCTCTTGTCTCCTAGGGTAATTTCTCGTTCGTCATCTACGTTTGATCTCATGTACTTCGTTTTGTCAAAGTTGATTTCTAGGCCTATGCGCTTCGTGGCCCTGTAGATGTCATCGATAAGTGTGGCCAGTTCTGGTCCGCTTTCAGCTAGCACTACTATGTCGTCGGCAAACATTAAGTGGTTGAGTTTCTCCCCATTGATATTAATGCCTCTGTTTTGGAAGTCAATTGTTTTTAGTGCGTCTTCCAGAACTAGTGTGAAGAGCTTGGATGACATAGGGTCTCCTTGGCGCACTCCTCTGTTAATTGCAACTTTGTCGGATTTTTCCTGTAGCTGGATTTGCAGAGTAGCGTTTCGGTAAATGTTGTTAATTAGGTTTGCGTATCTGTGGTCTATTCTGGCGTGTTTCAGGGCTTGCTGTAGTGCCCATATTTCCACCGTGTCGAAAGCCTTTCTAAAATCAATGAATGCTAGCCATAAAAGTATATTGTATTCCACAGCCTTCTCGATTAGTGTTCTCATCGTTTGCAGGTGTTCTGTAGTACTGCAGCCCTTCCTAAACCCAGCCTGCTCTTTTGGCTGGTAATAGTCTAACTTGGTTGGTTCATATTTTCGGAATAATTTATATATTTGGGACAACAGACTGATCGGTCTGTAATTTTCTAGGTTCTCGATGTCTCCCTTTTTGTGAATGATTATCACGAGGGCGTTTTTCCAGTCCTGTGGTATGTCCTCCTTTTCCAGACATTTGTTGAACAATATTTCTAGTTGGTCTTCTAGTATATCTCCGCCTTGTTTTAACATCTCCGTTAGTATGCCGTCTTCGCCCCCTGCTTTCCCATTTTTCATATGATGTAATGCTGATCTGATTTGGTATTTTGTAATCTCAGGTATGTCTTCAGAGTTGACGTTCATGACTTTCACTTCCTGGTCTTGTACGGATATGTCGCTCATTACTTTCGTCTCGTATAGGTCTGCATAAAATTCTTGTACCGTTCTTATAATTTCGTGTCTTCCTTCAATTCTTTGTCCTCTTTTGTCTTTGATTCTGACGATTTCTTTCTTTGTGTTTGTCGCTAGTCTTCTGAACACTTTCGTTCCTTTCTGTTGTTCCAGTACTTTCTGCGCGATTTGCACATTGTGTTTTCTGATATCCTCCTTTGCCATCTTTCTGGCGATTTTATTTGTTTCGGCGTATTGTGCTGATGATCTTTTGTTATTTGCTAAAAGTTGTCGTCTTTTATCTAGCATGTTTAGTGTTAGCGCGCTGAGTTTATTTTGCTTTTTAATTTTTGTTTCTGTGTACGCTTCTGCTGCTTGGCTTAGTGTTCTAGTGATCGTTTTGTTTGTTTCGTTTATGTCATGGGTACTCAGTCTCTGCTCTTTGAATCTGTTTCCCAGGTATATTTGAAATTTATTTAGGTCATGTTTCTCCCTGTCAGTCTGTTTGTGTATCGACCTTTTGATTTTTTTGCAACGCTCTAGTTTTTGGTTTATGCTTATCCTTGCTCTCACCAGACGATGGTCACTTCCAGTATTAAATCTGTTCAATACCTCGACGTTTTGTACTATCTGAATGTTCCTTGTTAGAATATAGTCGATTTGGTGCAAAGTTCTCCCGTCTGGGCTTGCCCAGGTCCATTTATGGTTGGGTTTTTTTTTGAAAAAGGTGTTAGCGTTATAGGGATGTTCTTCCTCCAGAAAGTCTGCCATCATTGAGCCTCTGGGATTTCTTTTGCCTAGCCCGTGTTTGCCTACGTATTTTTCCTCTGGGTCTGCTTGGCCTCCAATCTTGCAGTTGAAGTCGCCGATCACTAAAACTTGTGATGTTTTATTGCTGCGCATTCCTTCCGAGATATCCTCGTAGAATTTGCTAACCTCCTCGTCTTCGGCGGTGCTTGTGGGAGCATATGCACATGTGAATGTCTTCAATGAAAATAAAGATTTAATATGAAGAAAATTTTGTTTTGATAACGTAGGTGTCAATAATGCTAACTTGACTTAAAATATTCAAGTAAATAGTCTCTTAGTTTTTAATTCTAATTTTAATTAATTCTAAGTTGAATTTAAATTTTATAGTAAAACGAACCGTCTGTGAAGCAAACGAATATACCCTAGCTAAATGCCTGTGATTAGGGGGGGGGGATTTATATAATGGCACCACGGTTTTTTTGAACGGATAAAAACCAGAAAATCCCCAAGTTGGAAGTGGAAAAAAAAATTATGAATTAGATCGGATATGAACGTCAGAAATGTATCAGTATTACTAATCAAAAATAAAACAAATATCCAAGCATTAAATCAGAAGTCAATAATAAACAATAGCAGCCAAGATAACTCATCAAATCCGGAACGTTTCAATTATTGTGCGCAAATAGTATAAATCAGGTATACTAACTTCCTGCCACTATGTTCCCTTGTGACTAATGATAGGAGTCTTTACTCTTTACTGTGTCCAAATTTGATCGAAATCTGCTGGAAAATAAAAAGCAATACAACATGTATTCTAACAATCAACCTCCAGAAAATTAAATCAAAAAATCTTCAATACACTAAACGGGACATAATATTCTTTAGCGCCAGATCCATTAACGATTTAATAAAGTATTTCGCTTCCATAGTGATTTACCTGTCTGCTCTGTTTACCCTTTATATTGGAAATGTTCATCAACTTTCCCAAACCGGAGCGAAAACTAATCGTAAATCCACCGTGCACTTGGAACAAAGTTTGATTAATATTTTGATGATGGTGAGGGTTTGCATAAGAAACCCAAGTTTACTATCCTGTAGGGTTTCATTAGCACCATAGACATTTACTTTACGTTATGAATTTATAAAACGTAGAGTTGACATAAATTTTAATATCATATTTTGGGTCTGGCATTCCCAACGCCAACAGCCGTTTTCTAGCCACTGGGAATCAAATATTTGTAGCAAAGTTACTAAATACTTAAGACATTGTTGCATATTGCTTGTATAATTAGCTGGAGTTTCTGTGTTGTGGTCTTTTGGTTTTATATA
>JAEQML010065027.1:0-21433 GCA_016904865.1 Pissodes strobi | reverse complement strand
AGTACCTAATAAAACCTATGCTTTAGTTAACATTTGTTTTTTTGCATCTTGTTCTGATCGCGTGTCAGACAAGACCTAGTTTGGAGTTCCTAGGTGGTTGAGCTCTGCGGATTTTTCCACGATTATTCGATTCTTATTCTTATTCTACGGACTGCTTTTTACCTCCACGGTAATCAGTAAAGGCCATTACAAGCCTAGAGCTAACTTTTTTCTAGTCGCCGGGGACGTAACCCCGGCACCTGCCCTCGATATGGGCGACCAGGATGACGATTGCATGTCCATCAAATCGGTGGACATGCAGATCGAACCCCCAAACGAAGTCGTCGAAATGAAAATTCGTATCATTTATAAAAAATTAGCCCTCAACTTTGAAAAGTGCAAAGAGTGTTCCCAGCTGGCCGACCCTTTAAAGAGCATTACGGGTAAGTCTACCAAATCGCTTATTCCGTCCTTAAACAAGGGTATTGAACATTTAAGGGCTGAACATGACCTGCGTCCATCTGTAAAGAGGGCCGCAAAAGCCAAAATAGATACGGGCCGCATAAGCCATAAGAAAAAACGCACGGATGAAGACACATCTGGCATGGAGACAGACCCATCGCCGAACTCTAGTAACAAAAAAGTCGAAAAAACAGATTCGGCAAAAAACACGCCCGTGCCAACCTCTATCGCAAATGCTGAGGAGATAACACCGAGCATTTCTGCGCGCCTGGTAGAGGAGCACCCTAAAGATACTTTCAAAGTACCCTACAAGACTGTAGGGTTTAAAAAGAATGTGAGGGAGGTAAAGCTGGACCTCGGGGAGGGTGCAAACGTACCCCTCAATAACAGGTTCGAGCCATTATCAGATATGGACGACGATAGCAGCGTGCTCTCAAGCGAAAGCACCAAAAAACAAGTCAAAAGGACTAGCACACGGCTTAAGAAGAAAGTTCAAGCGCCCCCGAAGACTAAGGTGAGTCTACCACCGCCTGTAGTCCTGCAGGGTAAGATCCAATCTCATAAAACCCTGCAGGAAGATATGCAAAAACTGCATATTTTGAAATATACAATCAAATACGCTAAGAACAGCACAATTATATACTTCGAGGCAGAAAAGGATTGGATAACCTTCAAACGCAACTGCGATAATGAAAAGTTGCAGTATCATTCATATGCAGACAGAAATCAAAAAACACATGCTTACGTCCTGAGGGGCTTAGACGCCGAAATCAGCTTAGCCGAAATAAAAAGACACTTGAGCGATGAATATGATTTAAACGCTAAAAATATCTTCCTTATGAAGAAAACCAGGGTGCCGCTATTCCTGGTCGTCATGGAAGCCTCTGTGACCCTAAAAAGGCTACAGCAAGAAGTAAGGACTCTCATGAACGTGAAAATCTCGTGGGAAAACCGAAGGAATGTGAAACCGATTATACAATGTAGACGTTGTCAGGGTCATGGACATTCCATGACCTATTGCCAGAAAAATTACAAATGTTCGAAATGCAGCGGTTCCCACGAGATTACGTCATGTACAAGTGACGTTGTCAAATGCGCCAATTGTGGAGGGCCACACAGGTCGATCGACCAGGAATGCCCTGTTTATCTATTTAAAATTGAGCAGTTAGCGGCCACTGCGAAAAAACCGCAACAGAAAAATTACGTTCCTGCTCCCTTGCCCGTCACGCCGGCCTGGCAGGGGCAAGGGCGACGAGACCCAGGCCGGGGTATAAACGGAAGACCGGAACAACAACCCCAGACGCAACAGACAGTCGAAAGAAGACCGCCACCCCCAAGGGAGAGCTATGACAAAGACTTTCCCAACACACTAAGGGCCTCTCAGCAAACTGCACCTATCAGGAGACCAGAAACCAGGAACGTTAACGCTAACGCAGTAAGTGGCAATCAAATGACTGACCAATTTAAAAATTTATCTAACGTTGTGGCAGAAATCAACTCGCTGGTGAATATAAGCGAATTGTTCTTCGCATTAGATGAGTTCTGTTCAATGATTAAATCGTGTAATAACGATAAAATCCAAATAATGCAAGGAACAATTCGCTTCTTCACCACCGAGATTTGTAAATATAATATATAAATGGCTTGCTATAAATGTTTGTCTGTAATGTATTGTCCTGGAATTGCAACGGCATTCGTAATAAACTTGGTGAATTTAAGCATTTCCTGTACAATTCCAATTATCAGATTGTTTTCTTGCTTGAGACGCGCCTCGACCCAGGCTTCAAACTGAAGATCCGTGGGTATAGTGTCGAACGCTGTGATAGGCTCGGAGCGGGAGGTGGTGTGGTCTGCCTGATACACCGGTCTCTGAGATATAAAAGAAGAATGCGTATAAATACGCTCATAGAGCATGTTAGCATCGAGCTGGACGGTGGCCGGTGTATCAGCGGCGGGTACGCGCCTCCCGCTCTTCGCATAACACAGGCCGACTACTTGGCCCTATTACCACCAAACACGAGGTCTGTCCTTGTGGGTGATTTTAACGCAAAACATATCTCGTATGGCGATAGCGCTACCACTCACAAGGGCGTCATCTTGCGCCAATTGCTCGAAGACAATCTTGATATCCTGTACCTAAGAACACGTCATCCTACATTTTACCGTGCAAATTACAGGCCTTCATACTTGGATGTCGTGATCGCCCGTGGGATGCCTGACATCTCGGCACCTAAGGTCGTTAGCGACCTAAGCTCCGACCACCTTGCAATTAAGATGTGCCTGACTGGCGTCAGGCGGCCGGAAGCCATTGGGACAAAGATCTCATACAGAAATCTTGATTGGAGGGCGTTCCGGGATAGGTTAAACGAGGTGACAGTCATCCCTAAGCAGATCGAGTCCATCCAAGACTTGGAGGCCGAAATTGACACACTAACCCGAAATATCCAGCACGTCAGAGACGCTATGTGTCCGGTAGTCAGGAGGCAATCTTTTTTAGAGACGCTTCCTGATGAAATCCTAAACCTGATTCATTTCCGGAATCGTATCAGGCGCAGATGGCAGAGAAATCGCGCCGCTATCGACAAACAAAGGACCAACGCTCTGACGGATGAAATCAGGAAGAAGATCCGTAGTCACAGAGACGCGGTTTGGATGAGCTTCGTGAATGGGCTCGGTACGGCGGACGGTTCGCTGTGGAAGTTAGCGAGACAGGTCCGCAATACTAAAGCGCAAATGCCTGCCATTCGTAGTAATGGACAGGACTATGTAGGCGACGCAGATAAAGCTGAAGTATTTGCGGACTTTCTCGCTGATATTCACGGCGAAATACCGAACACCGTACCATTGCACGCCCATGTCACGGAGCAAACTTCCAAGTTTACTGGAAGATCATATCCGATACCGCCCTCTGTGATGGATAAGCTTCGTGTGAGTCCGTCAGAGATACGTGGTGCTCTCCGCCGTCTGCCAAAAGATAAGGCTCCGGGACCTGATCAAATCCCGTACCTACTCCTCAAAAACCTTCCCTCCAAGACCATTGTACACTACATGCACATAGTGAACGCCGTACTTCGTTTGCAACACTTCCCTAGTTCCTGGAAAGTTGCACACGTGGTACTGTTCCCTAAGCCCGGGAAGGATCCCAAAAGCACCGCATCCTATCGGCCGATATCTCTACTCAATACTCTGAGTAAGCTCACCGAGAAGCTCTTGTTGCCCAGGATCAATGAGGCAGCCTCGAACCGTCAAGTACTGCCTGCGGAGCAGTTCGGATTTCGTGGCGGGCATAGCACAAATATGCTCGCTGCGAGAATCGTACAGGACATTTTTGACGGGTTCAACATGAGGCATAGCACGTCTCTACTGCTCCTGGACATAGAGAGAGCGTTCGACCGAGTATGGCACGACGGGCTGCTGTATAAGCTCTTTACGAAGCTGAGCTTCCCGTTACATACAGCAGCACTGATCGCGTCATACTTGGCCGGACGTACCTTCTCGGTACGCGTCCATGATTCGGTCTCGACTTCGAGGCCGATACAGGCGGGGGTACCTCAGGGAACGGTACTATCGCCGCAACTTTTTAGCTATTATATAGCAGACCTACCGTCCCATCCCGATACTTCCTTGGCGTTTTACGCCGATGATACCGCCCTTTATTCCCATGCCTTCACCGCACAGGAGGCAGTAAATAATCTAGCCGCGCACATGGAACGCGTGCTAACTTTCTATAATAATTGGAAAATCCGGCTAAATCCGAACAAAACCGAGTTGGTCCTTTTTACCAAAAAGCGTACCAATATTGTAGCACGGCCAATTAGGGTGCAAAACACCCTTATCCCTCCTAAATCCCACGCCAAATATCTAGGAATTTATCTGGACAAGAGCCTTAACTTTTGCCGTCATGTGGCATATATACATGAAAAACACTACTGTATTTTCGAAAAGTTGAGGCCTCTTGTCCGGAGTGGTTCCTATTTAAGTCCCGGCAATAAAATCACTTTATATAGGTCCATCATAAGGCCATTCCTGTTGTACGGGGCACCTGTCTGGTGCTCGGTCGCGGAGTGTCATCGAAAAAGGATCCAGATCATCCAGAATAAGTACTTAAGGGCGGCCTTCTCGGCAGGGCCGCGCACCCGGATCAGCGACTTACATGCTTGGTCAGGCGTAGAATACGTCAATGAATACATCGACAAACAGGCATGTAAGTTCTATGATCTGGGAGTGCGCGGCTCAACGAGGACCGCTAACCTGGCGACCTTAAGGTATGACCCGCGGGATGTGCCCAGACATGGCCCGGTACACAAGAAAACGACGGTGTACTACCTACAACCCAGGCCGCCTTAGACGATGGACCTATTCCCATCCCTGATCCTAAAAATCCCGTCAACCTCCCCCTTTTGTGCCCCTGGGACTCTTGAGAAATCGAGATCTACCAGGAGCACAGAAGTCAACCCGTCCTAACCCGCTGACTAGACCCCAAGAACAGGCTCCGTCCATCTCGCCGTTTTAGCGAGGTGAGCGGGGCATGTTAAGGGACACGAGACAAGGCCACCTATATAGGTGGCCTTGCACGAAATCGGTATATATATGTTCACCTACACCAAACCCGAGCAGTACACACACTGCGATCGTGCTGCCTCCTGTTCCCCTGTTCCTTGCGGGCGAATTACGGCTACACGTAGCCAAGCATTATGATGTTTGGTTGCAATTCCCACCTCATTGAGATTGCGAGAGTAATCTCTGACCTTTTTGTGCGATGTCTTGTGTGTTGTATGTTGTACTTGTGCCCATATGCCAAAGAAACGTGGAATGGGGTTTTTCACGCTGTTTTCCCCATGTTGCCTTTCCCTCATCTTTCCTCCTCCCTCTCCTCAAAAGCAAGTCATCTACTGTTGTTATGCCTGTCGCAAACCATCATTCAACATTCTTGAAGGGCCTGGCCCAAGTAAGATAGATCAGTCTTTTGAGTGCCACTTAAAATTCTGCTATTAAACATAGCTGGCAGTATATCAGCCAATTCTTTTAGGCGTGGCGTGTTGAGGGGCCATTAGTGGCGCTATTAAGAGCGCGCGAGGGGCACTTGCATGCTACCTTTCAGAACTAAAGCTATGTGTAGTATATTTTTAAGTGAAATTGTAATCTCAGATTAGTTGAAATAAATGTATTATATATATATATTTTTTTGCATGGTGGCAGATAAAATAAAAACCCTAAATTCTTTTTAAATCCGACCCGTAACTAATCTATTATAGGTATAGTACCGGAAACATGACAAGATAATAAATCACAGGTACGTTTTTGTTGGCAATAGTTAAATTGTTAAGAATTAGATACCACTTGTGTAGGTACTGTATGTTTTATTATTTCGCCAACTTTCCGAGACAATAGATTAAAAGGTAGTAAATATATATTTAAAAGAAATCTAAAGACAGACATCTAATAATTTTGCATTTTGCTGTCATTAGAACTAGACCTAAGGGGGGGCATCCTCGGGAACCTTCCAAACACAAACAATACTTGGTTGTTTTTTTTTGCGGACTTCGCTTTACATTACAAAATATCTTAGTTAAATTGAACACCAGTTTTTTTTTGCGAAGTTTTTAATACTAAGACAAAGTTTAAGCAAGTATGAGAACCCTTTTTATGTTAGCTTAAATCTTAACCATTTTCGAAATACCTGGTTAATAATTGAAACTAGTAAAAAAATAAATTGAGTCATTGTATAAAAGCGGTTTTTTAGAAAGGCAAAAACCTATAAGCCTTGTAAAATATCCAATTTTCTTTTCTTAGGTACCGCTTTTTTACAATAGCTTGTTCGCCACTTGCACTCTTTGTAAATTTTGCATCGAATCATCAAATTTATTAAATATTTAATATGATTTTCGCAATTATTACCGTCTATAAACAGTTTTTTATAATATGAGATTTTTAGTATTTTATGTTGAATGGATTTTAAAATATTATTTTTCTGAGGACATTTGTCAAGAACCATTTTAATAATTAGAAGTGATTTCCTTACGAATTTTGACAAAGTTTCAGTAGGTTTTTTTAAGCCAACAGAAACATTTTTATATGTTTTATTTAATATTAATAACTGGCGCTTGTCGCTCAAATCTAAATTAGAATTATTAATTAAAACATTCTTGCAATTTTCACAACCATATTTTTCTATAGTTTTTTTGGCTAAGTAACCAGCGAAGTAGGTATTTGCGCAGTCTTGCAATGTGATTTTTGCTGCGTCTTTAAAATCTTTAATGCTACTGCTGGAGGTTGATGTAGATAGCATAGATGATACGGAACAAATTTCTTCATCAACAATTTGCTGGTCCGTATGCACGTGAACGGTATCAATTGTCTTTAATGGTTTCTTTTCAAAAATTAAATTTATGTCGTCATCGGTCAAGCAATTTGAAGATGTTATAGGTTTTAATAAGTTTACTTTTAGCGAAATGCGAAGAGTTGTTCGAAATGTTCTAACTGTAGGATTAGGATTGTACCCTCCCCTTTGTCTAAAACATGCAAACTTATTTTCAATCGGATCCTGGTTTAATCGACTGGTGTATAAAATAGGTTGAGCTGTTTTTTTAAGATCATCATGCAATGCTAAAATCACCCTTAAAGATTGGATCATGCCATCAAAGCAATCAGGCCTGGTATATTTATTAGGACCTACAATTTTTTCAAAGACAAGCAATTTTGAAATAGCATTTTCCATCGTCTCCCTAACTAAAGGTCGTTCAAGGGAAAGAGCACAAGCATATGGATTTTTTGAATATAATTCTTTACTGTTTAGGGTGTCAAATAAGTTATTTACAAATTCTAAAAAATCTGCAGTATCTAATGCTGTTTTCGATATTAGTTCTCCAGTCTGATAAGCAGTTCGCACAGCAGAAGCCATAGACAAACTAAATACCTGTGTGGCTAAACTACAGCTCATTTTTTGAAAATTATCGGGGTTTATATGCGCCTCGGTAATTTTCATTAGACTTCTGCCAGTGGAACTGGATAAGTCAATTTTATAGGTGTCAACAACATCAGAAAAACTCACAATTTTGTTATTAAATAAGTAATTATTATTTATAAAATTATTTCGGAAATTTTTTATTAAATGAGGAGCGTCATATATTGAATAAACTTTTAAAGAATTTACAAAAAAAAAAGGATTTTCTTTGTTTACTCCCAACATTTTAAGCGCAGATTGATTGTTTTTTCCTTGGTCGCAAATAACTGACACGACATTCAAACCGGAGTTTAATAGATGTTGTATTCCCTCTACTATAAGTTTTTTTAAGTCTATGTTTTTAACTGTATTTCCAGAAACAAAATATGCAAAAGGCAATTTCCAATTTGAATGAACTCCTCTTATTAAAAAAAGTAAAATTTGGGTCCCGAATTGGTTCTTTCTATTAGATTCTCCATGATCGTGAAATCCCTCGATTTTGTCGTACTTTGTTGAGTACTCAATACATTTTTTTATCTTGATTTCATCAAATAATAACGAACAAACTTTTTCGGAATCAGACATAGTTTCAACCTTTCGTTTTATTTCCTGAATTACTGGAAAATTAAAACCTGCTAAGCAATCTAATTCGCTTAGCCAATTTGTTATTGTGCTAACAGCAGGTAATTTAATTTTGAGCGCATTCCGCCAGTAATTATAAGCACTAGGAGATTTGTAATATGAAAGCAGGGCAAAATCCTTTTCCTCCTTTGTCCAGGCTTGGCCTTTTTTGTGTTTTGTCTGCATAAAGACGAGGGCTGCGGCGTGCTTTGATGGAAACTCACAGTCTTCAACAATGGTTTTGCCTTGTGGAAGTAGTGTTTGCTTATTTAGCCTACGCTTCAATTGAGCAATACGTAAATTTTTTTGCCTCAATTTGTCTTTTTGTTTATTAATTACGGATCTTAACCGTAATATAGTTTGATCTTTGTCATGGGAAAAAAGACAACGCCTAGTACTTTTTATTCTGCGGGGAGTAGGCATATCACTTATAGCATTCATTAAGCACCGAGTATTTGAACTTAAGGTGGATGGTGATGTACTAGTAAAGGCCACCTGCGGTGATTTTTCAGGTTTATCTCTACTGTAACATTTCTTTGGTGTTAGTACTTTTAATATTTTTGGCGATTCCAGGACTGTTTGCTGATCTCGACTTAGCTCATCATATTTTCTTGGTATCGCTATTCGAAACACTCGGTTTCTTTTGATTTTGTCAATGAAGTCTCTTTCATCAAAATGCTTACTGCATACCACTTTTTTATTTAAACTTTCAGGAGATAGATCCAACAACTGAATATTCCCTGAAAAAATAATAAATAAAAATTAGGTACTCTTTTTTTGGATATCACTTTGTGAATTTAGGGATGCCGCGGTGATTCCCCAAATTCTGGGGCCCGCTGATCGATTTAACTGTTAATGTTTTCGAATTGCAACGTTGTCGGCTTTCGTTAATTACTTTAGTAGCCAAATGAAACAAATCAATATATGCCAAAAAATCGGTATTTATCCCGGGATTAAATCTAATCTAATCCCGGTATTTTCGAGACACATTTTCCTCCGGCATCCCGGGATTTCGAGATCTCGGGATTGACATCCTTATTGTGATATATGCCCCAAAACTTTTTCAATCTTTTCTTACATCTCTCTTGGTTTTGAAATATTGATATTTTTTGAAATAATGGTCCATTATGTTCATAACGTTTAGTAAGAGATGAAAAAGGAATTCCTGCGTTAAGGATACGAGAGTACAGATACTCCTTTATAACTCTTGCAAAAATTATTTTATGGGCTCTCATGCATAGTTCGTTTAATTTAAGTAGCATTAGCCAAGTAAGCGACGGCGACGGCCGTTTTTACCGGCCAGGCGTTCACGCCCTAAAATATATGTAATGGTTAAGTAAAATAAATAAGTAGGTAACAACGCAAAATCAGTGTTTATGTGTTGCAATCGATTGAAATACGAGAAATAGCTCCATTTCAGTTCCGAATGGCACAGGCTTAAAAACGGAACTAAGAATGTTTAAAAGCATAATAAAATGCTTTGGAGTAGGTTGGGAGCACCTCGGTATATGTCGGACTAGTTCGGGGTAGGTCAAGAGTAGCTCTTAGTAGTTCGGAAAAGGTCGGAAGTAAGTCGTAGTAGGTTAGGAATAGGTCGGAGTTGGTCAGGAGTAGCTCGGAGTATGTCGGACTATTTCAGGGTATGCCGGGACTACCTAGGAATATGCCGGACTAGTTCAGAGTAGGTCGGGATTAGCTCGTAATATGTCGGAGTAGTTCGGGGTAGGTCGGGAGTAGCTCTTAGTAAGTCAGGACTAGGTCGGAGTAGTTTAGGGTAGGTCGGGATTAGCTCGTATTAGTTCGGAGTAGGTGGGGAGTCCCTCGGAGTTGGGCAGGAGTAGGTCGGGGTAGTTGGGAGTAGGTCGATTTTTTAAATCGATTCAGTTGTTCCAGAAAGTACCCCCTACATAATAATCAATGGTTTATTTGACCTTTACCCCCTAAGTGCGCCTCTGGGAAATATTGTTAGGTATATTTTTTATAATCTGAACGAAATTTCCTTTAATTTAATATCCCACAAGCCATGTTTTGTAACAAAATACGAAAATTCATGAAAATATGCCCATTCCCCCACTCCCCCCTTACCCGTAATGGCCTATGATTTGGCAGAGTATTTTTAATTCGATTTTAGCGCAATATGTTGGCTATCCAACAAGACCAAGCTTATTAAAATCGGTCAAAAAGTAAACGAGGAATATGCCGGACTAGTTCAGAGTAGGTCGGGATTAGCTCGTAATGTGTCGGAGTAGTTCGGGGTAGGTCGGGAGTAGCTTTTAGTAAGCCAAGACTAGGTCGGAGTAGTTTAGGGTAGGTCGGGACTAGCTCGTATTAGTTCGCGAGTCCCTCGGAGTTGGGCAGGAGTAGGTCGGGGTAGTTGGGAGTAGGTCGATTTTTTAAATCGATTCAGTAGTTCCAGAAATGACCCCCTACATAATAATCAATGATTTATTTGTCCTTTACCCCCTAAGTGCGCCTCTGAGAAATATTGTTAGGTATATTTTTTATAATCTAAACGAAATTTCCTTTAATTTAATATGCCACAAGCCATGTTTTGTAACAAAATACTAAGATTCATGAAAATATGCCCATTCCCCCCCCGCCCCGCCCCCCACCTTACCACTAAGAGCCCATGATTTGGCAGAGTATTTTTTATTCGATTTTAGCTCAATATGTTGGCTATCCATCAAGACCAAGCTAATAAAATCGGTCGAAAAGTAAACGAGCTATGAAAGAATAGTTTTGTTATGCAGTGAGCATTTAATGATGCATAGCTATGAAGGCACGAGTATGACGACCCGAGCTCTAGGCGAGTGTGGTAATGAATGCGAGTGTCTTAATAGCCATTAAATATGAGTTGCGTACACTATTTTTTTACGACCAGTCATAATAATGAAAATAAGTGCTTAGTACTTCAGCTTTGAAACAGTAATTATAAACTGTCAAAACTGATAAATTTTAAATGTGATGGTCATGGCAATCTTTGATATTGACCGAATATTGCTGTGATGTTGCATTTTGATTGGTTATAACCCTGTATCATAATGAAACGTTAGTATCATAATGAGCCTCATTAAAGTACAGGTAGTAAATGTCTAATAAATCAATTAAAGTATAGGAGTAGAAAAATAAATATGTGCTACATTTTATAGTCCACCTGGTATAATAGGGTATGTGATATTTAGATTAAATCCTTAATTGCTTGTAAGGAATGTGCGTAATGCTTACGCACAAGCAATATAAACGATTCTAAAGAAAGGCTCTTACCTTTCTGAAGTGTAAATTACGAATTTATGGCATTGGTCGTCAAAAAGTGATATATACTAACCTGATTTTAATACCCATTCCTTCGAAATTTGTGGATTTTTGGGAAATCTAAACATATGTACATTCGCTGTGTCTGTTAAGCTGTTGGAACAGTCATAGAAGCTGCACTTATTGCGACGTTTTTTGGGCACTTCACTCATGTTTAATGTTAAATAATTATATATTCAAAAGAAACCACACTATATTTACAAAATGTTTAAACAACAATATTTAACAGAATATTTTAAAATCGATTAAAATCATTATTTACAAACAGGCAATGCAAATATTGACCACACCCCGTATACTCCCGTCATCAAAACAAACATATAATACAAGATACAACTCGCTTCAACGGTTCAACGAAATAATATGTTAATATCGTAACCTTTGCATCGCAACAGTGTGCAACAGAGAGCAGCTGCAATACTCCCACCATTCCCGCGTACGTTCTCTCTGTCTCGCCCTATCGAGTACAACACGTGACCGCTATCGAGTACATTACAGCGTTTGACTTCAGATACAGGCTTTGAGGATCTATGTTGGTTTATCTATGGTCTTACTTACGGACAAACATATCTCAATTGACTTTCTGCCTTAGCATTACTCAATATCCATAAGGATATTGAAATAGATGAAGAAAAATAATAGATAAATTTGCAAGTAAAAAAACAGACAACAATTAGATTTTGTTTTATAGGATTCTGGTCAATTTATTACCTACTATAGTTTGTTTTTGCTTAAAAGTTCTTATGTGTTTTCGTTTTTTTTAAGTATTTGTTATTTTATGTTATGGTTTAGTTATTTCTATAGGTACATACCTACATAATATTATATTATATTTACATCAGTTTTTTTGTTCAATTAAAATGCTTATAACGATTAAAGTATGTTTTACAGTACCTATATATATTGCAGATTATTAAGGCGTTTTATTTCAGGCTTAATTCAAATGTTTTTTAAAGCTACCTATACGTATAGGATATATGTGTATATAAAAAAATCAACAGCCCTCCCCTTTTTCATGGCCTTGGTCCGCCTCTGTTATCGCCTAGATCAATGTGCTTAGCGGTGAAGTTGCCTACTTTTTATTAGGCTTAAGGAAAACCATGACGTCCGACTGCATCAGACGCGGGTGGACGGGTGGACGTCCCCGTCGCTAACACTCAGGCCGCAATTCAGCTCGATGCTAACATGGTCTATGGCACTTTTAGATTTTCCTTGCGCTTATAACTGACCGTCCGGTGTATCAGACAACACTCCTTCCTCGGTCGTTCGGCTTATCAAATCTATCGACAGGATATCCTCTTACATTGAGCTCGAAATCGCAGTTAAGTTAGTGTTTTATCTATGCAGATAAGCCGCGTTTCAAGCCTAAAAACAATCCGAGACTGGGACTTAAACATGAAATCTTCACTTTCACCAAGCTTATGCCTGATACCATTACAATTCCAGGAACTTGGAACAAAACGAGACATAGAAAATCAAGGCATTGAGACATATATACATTATATATTGTTTTGCGAATTCCACGGACGAAAACATGCATGATTTTTTTTCCTTTGTTGCAAGATTTTAGAAGCAAACAGTATTCGTCAAGTGCAAAGGACAGTTCATTTAAGTTAACGAGTTAGTTTATTTCGTTTACAAAGTCCAAGAGATTTGCGAATTTTTTATTTGATAACAAGCCGAAACAACTCAATCGACATAGAAAAGCCCAAATATTTAGGTACATTTTAGAAAATTGAATGCAGAAAACTTACATTACGCATAGCCATTCAATGAATAAAGCACCAGACAAAGTGTACATTTTCCGATAAATAAGCCTACAATTTATTAATTAATAATTCTTACCTCCAATTTTCTACTTAACACTTTCCCCATATATTCTGCCTTTTCCAATTCTTTGCGCATAATTTCTAGCTGCGGCATATTGTATTTAGAAGATATATTTTGTATTTCATTCCTTGTTTGTAAAAGCATTTCTTCGATTTTCTCCTTAAGATCCTTATTGTTCGAATTTAGATTTAAAATTTGCTGCTCTTTATCCTCTATATTCCTTCTATAATTTTGCAGTTCATTTTGCATCAAGAGAAGTTCTTTAGTATGACTCTGGTTGTCTTAAAACAATGAAAAAAAATGTGTACAAAATTGAATTCCCGTACGATAGTATGCACAAGAAGTTTTATAGCGCGCCAAGAATGAAATTTGTAAACTTATTTTATGAGTCATATTATTTACCCAAACCCAGGTCAATCTGCATCACTACAGTATTCAAACAGTTAAAGATAGGGCAAATAGTAACCTATTTGAGTTTCCGGTTATACTAACGATATATAGGGAAAAATAAAGAGGTAGGTACTGCAAACCGTTTCGCTGGAAGTTAAGCTGCTTCAATTTTATAGCCAGTCCAAGTGTAAAAGTGTCAGTCCTCAGATGTCAATATTTTGCAACCCTATCTCATAAATCATACTATTTATCCAAAAACTTAACATTATCCATATACATTTGGCTCTCACTACTATATTCAAACATCTGAAGATAGGGCAAATAGTAAACTATTTGGGTTTTCCGTTAGGAAGGTTAAATGATGCATACAGAAAAATAAAGAGGTAGGTACTGCAAACCGTTTCCTTAGAAGTTAAGCTGCTTTCATTTGGTAGCCTGTAAAAATGTCAATACTCAGACGTGAATATTTCACAACCCAAAGAACCTGAGTGTAGGTTTTGTGAATTAAAACATAACCAAATTTTAGCAGGATCCAAGAATCTTAAAGTCTGTAGTACTAAATATGAAATAAACGACACTGAGTGTTAATTTGTAAATTTAGGACTTTTGAGATATTGATAATTATTACTTTACATGGCAGCAGTATTAATTACTATTCAAAAGACCATTATCCGAAAATTATTTCAACTGTCAAGTGTGGTGCAAGCGCTATTGAATATTGTGTCATACTTACCACATATTTGAAATTCTTTTTTGTATACATCACACTTTAATTGTCGATATTCAGTAAGTTCTTTGAGATCTAATTCGTAATATCTAAAAAGGACAATTCTTGATATTCACACACATGTATGATCTACAGACTTACCGCAGTTTGGTTTTCAAACTATCTAGTTCCACAGATTTATCAACCAGCATTTTTTTTAGCTTTTCAATCTGACTGCCACTTTCCTAGAAGAAAATCAGAAAAAGTGTCATTTATTATTAGCCACAAGTAACAAGAGACTAAACATAACGCAAAATGAGAATTTTTTCCATAACAACAGTATTGTTAATGTAAAAAACACTAAATGTTTTAAAAATTCTCACTTTGTCCAGTGCTTGTGACATTCAAAAACAAATCATGAAATGCAAAATAAGAAAACCGAAATTAAGAGAAAAGACTACATAGTCTACAGGCCCAAATCAATTTTTTTATATTTGTTACAAACAAATAAACAAATATATACCGAATACAAATACAAATAACAAAATAACACACGGCTTATGAAGGCCATTCTTAATTCAGCCACAAAAAAAATTGCTAAAACAGGATCAAATTGTAAATGTTACAATTAACAAACAAAAAATACAATATATTTTGAACCTTACCAATGGTCTATGACTGGACGAAGAATTTTCAGCATTATTTTCTTCACTTCTGTTTGCCCTTTCTGAAACATAGAAATATTATGAACTTTTTATATTCATTCTTCATTCTATATGACAACGCATACGACATCTCAAAGATAATAAATTCTATTCTTTGATTGGCACTTCATTATAAATGGAAAAAGGGTTTCGTAATATAATGGACATGATGGTGCTTCTAGGATCAAAATATTCTTGAGGCAAACTCCCCGGCCATTCTGATCTCTCGGGGGCCGCCGGGTGGCCCCGCATTTCACAGACAGCAAAGATACCGAACCAATTTAGAATAGATTTCTGCAACATAAGAGGCCTAAATACCAACATAAATTCAGTAAACCAATATCTACAAGCAAATAGACCACACATAGTAGCCCTTACAGAAACACAAGTATGTTCTACAACAGTAAACTGTCCATATCCTGGTTTCGGCTTACACACCCGATTTAGACATAGGTTCGGAATATGCCTTTTAGTTCGAAGCGACCTTTCATGTCACCGCGAGGAAACACTCGAACTGAACAACCTTGACGTCATGTGGCTCAAGTTCACCACCAAGGGATTAACCAAGTTTATATGCTGTCTCTATCGCCCTCCGAGCGATAGAGCTAACCAAAGCTTTTTTACAACACTAGCTACCACCTTTGACTCAATACAGGTCGATCATCCCAATTTAGAAATAATCGTTCTAGGAGATTTCATTGCCCACAACACTAACTGGCTCAAATATCACAACAAGACCGACAACGAAGGTAGAGAAGCTGAAGCATTTGCCATCAGCTGCGGACTTACTCAACTTGTAGACGAACCAACTCGAATCTCAGAGAGGGGCGAATTCGCCGCCCTCCTGGATCTTTTTCTAACCACCAATCCTGACCAGTACACAATTTACTTCCGACCACAAACTTATTACAACGGTTTGTGCATTGCCTACTTCTAAAAATCTGGCATTACAAATCTGCAAGCTGAGATTATCTAAGGGAGTTCTACCTTGATTTTCCTTGGCTCGACGTCTGCTTTGGCACTGATCACCCAGTCTGCTACGAAGAGATTACGCAAGTAATCTCGTCAGGAATGGAAGCATACATCGTAAATTCCATCAAGTTACCGTCAAAACGAAAGTCCTGGTTCGACAGAAGATGCGAGAGCTGTAGGTAGGAAACAGCAAGCCTATAGATACTGGCAGCAAAATCAGACCGCTGAAAATCGTAATTATTTTGTCGAATGATCGACAAAACTAAGGACAAACACAATCAAAGGATCACGAATAAACTTTTGCAATACCCCAGTGGTCCCAGGAATTTCTGGTCGGTGGCAAAGGCAGCAAATAATAACTTTACAAAAACAGCACTCACACCTTTAACAGACGAACGTGGCATCACAGCCAAGGAAAAAGCAAACATGCTCGCCAAAATGTTTTCATCGCACTCTACCTTAGACGTCCCCAAGGCAAGGCTCTCCCCACCATATCAAACATCAACACTACCATGGCAGAAGTCAGGTTTCATCACCGTGATATTCATAAAATCCTTAAAGGACTAGATACGTAAAAGGCATCAGGACCGGACGAAATACCTGCCATTTGTGTTAAAGAACTGCGCCAACGAACCAACATCCGTTTTTTCGAAAAAATTTTCTCTGTCTTACCGAAAAGGGATTTGCCCATCTTCTTGAAAAGTCGCTCGAGTGCAACCTGTTCCAAAAAAGACAACCTGTTCCAAAAAAAAGACAAGAAAACCACGCCCTCAAACTCTCACCCAATTGCCTTGCTTCCCATAATCTCCGAAGTCATGGAACGTGTAGTCAATCAGCAACCACTCAAGAAGCTCGAGAAAAACACAATCTTCTTCTTCTTCTAGTGCCTATCCGTTACCGAATGTTGGCAATCATTCTAGCAATGATAATTTTATTTGTTGCTCCGTCTTGTGGTGGATGTTCTTAGTTATTTAGCCAGGATATTCGTCTTCTTCCAATGCTTCTCTTTCCCTGCACTTTTCTCTGTAAGATGCATTTTAGTAATTTGTATTTGGTTTCGTTTCTCATGATGTGCCCCAGATATTCCAATTGTCTACGTTTTACTGTGTATATTATTTATTTTTCTTTATTTAGCTTTTGGAGTATTCGGGTGTTTGATATTTTGTCCATCCATAATATTTTGAGGATTCTTCTATATGTCCACAACTCGAATGCCTCCAGTTTCTTTGCTGTTGCCTCCGTTAAGGTCCAAGACTCTACTCCATAAAACAAGGTGGAGAATACGTAGCATCGGAGCAGTCTGAGTTTTAGTTTTAAATTCAAATTATGTGTTTTGAATAATTTGGTCATTTGATTGAAAGCTGTTCTTGCTTTTTCAATTCTTGTTTTTATTTCTTGGGAATGGTCCCATTCTTCATTTAGTCCTGTGCCAAGATATGTGTATGTTGACACTCTACCGCTTTCTCATTGATGGTAAACTGTACTTCTCCAATTCTTTCTTTACTAATTTCCATGACTTTTGTTTTACTGGTGTTGACTTCTAGACCATATTTCTTACTTACTTCAACTACCCTGTCCAATAAAAGCTGAAGTCCCTGTGCAGTGTCTGCAAATATGACGGTGTCATCGGCATATCTACAATTGTTTATTCGTTCGCCATTTAATAGTACTCCTGCTTCCGTGTAATCTAGGGCTTCTTGGAAAATCGCCTCTGCGTACATGTTGAATATGAGAGGTGACAATATACATCCCTGGCGTACTCCTCTTAAGATTTGCAGTTCCTCTGTTTTGGCATGGTTAATTCTAACGGAAGCTGATTGATTCCAGTATAAGTTCTTAATTATACATAGGTCTTTGCCGTCAAGTCCACTATCTTGCAGAACTTCCATCATTTTGTTGTGTTGAACTTTATCAAACGCCTTTTGATAATCAATGAAACAAGCATACACCTCACAATTCATATCCCTGCAACGCTGGAAAAGCACCTGTACACTGAAAAGGGCGTATTGGCGATATCTGTTCTTCACAGAGTTTGTACAGTCTCCGATGTATGATTTTTAAAAATAATTTTAATAAATGACTCATAAGGCTTATTGTTCTGTAGTCACTGCACTTTTTGGCCCCCCGCTTCTTTCGGAGAACCATAAACTCCGATCTCAACCATTCTTTGGGTATTTTTCCACTGTTGTATATTTCATTGAATACGATAGCTAGTTCTTTTTTGAAATCCTCATCAAAAAGTTTGATATTCTCTGACTGCACCTCATCTGGACCAGCCGCTTTTCCATCCTTGAGGGCCAGTATTGCTGCCTCAACTTCGGTCCTGTTATGTCATTTGTTATTTGTTGTTCTGTTCTTGTGTCTGAGAACAATTCTTTCACGTAATCCTTCCATGTTGATTTTATTTGTTCGATGTCTCTATTGATTTCTTCTTGAATTTTCCTGTTATTTCCTTGATCTTCTTATATACACCAAATGTGTCGTGTTTTGATTGTGCTATTTCAATCTCTTTGCCCTTGTCTTTGCGTTCTTGTTCTTTTGCTTCTCTGATTTTTCTCCTAATCTGTTTGTTGATGGATCTACATCTGTTCATGTCATTATTTATTTTGGTCTTCCTTCTTTCTTCCATTAATTTCAGTATCTCTACATTCATCCAGGGTTTCTTCTTGTCTATATTTGCTATTAGTATCTATTTCTTTATTGTTTTTGTGACTTTGACTATTTTCACTATTTTTTCCTGGACTTCTGAGCTGTTTTTTTTTTACATCCAGTAAGTTAGGTTCATGGCCTGAGTCCTTACCTCTGGTTCATTGATCTTTCTTCTGTCATAAGTAGTTGTGTTTTGTTTTACTTTCAGTTTCTTCCATTGTACCCTAAATTCTGCTACCAATAAATTGTGATCAGAGTCCATGTCCGCTCCCGGATAAGTTTTGGCCATTTTACAGCTGTTTCTATATCTTTGATTAACCATTATGTAGTCGATTTGGTTTCGTATGATTGTACCATCGTTTCCATCTTTTGGGGCTTTCCAGGTATGTAATCTGCGCGGAGGAATCTCGAAAAATGTGTTCATTATAACCAAATCGTTTTCTCCTGCAAAAGTACAGAGTTTTTCTCCACACGCATTTCTTACTCCAAGCCCATGGGGTCCAATATGGTTTCCTGATCTTCCTCTTCCCAAGTTTTGCATTAAAATCACGCATCATTATAAGTACATAGTTCTTTTTTAGGGATTTTTCTGATGAGGGTGGTTAATTCTGTGCAAAAACTATTTATATCTTCTTATTCATGTTCACTTGTGGGTGCATACACCTGTATGATGTTGACATTTGTTGGAATTGCTTTTATTTGGACTAGCATTATTCTTTCATTGACGGGCACAAAGTTTGTGACATTTTGTGCAATTGACTTGTGCAGTATGACTCCTACTCCATATTCATATTTGGCGGGACATCCTGAGTAGTATAGTCTATGTTCTTCAATATCACAGTAATTTGCATCTGGCCATCTCATTTCACTTATTCCCAAAATTGTGATTTTCAGTCGCTCCATTTCTTTGATGTCGTTTTGTATTTTACCTGTTTGGGCCATGGTTCTGACATTCCAGGTACCCAGTCTTGTACGTTGTTGACCGAGTTTTTGTGTCTTAACATCCTTCTTCATACTTGCTCCACCCGCACACCCTAAAGCTTCTGGATTTCATTCAGAAGAGAGCTGCGCGTCATCGACGACCCGGAGTTGACTCTGGATCTGGATGGTCTGCAACACCGCACACATGTGCCCGAGATGTCCCTGTTTTACAAATACTTTCACGGCAGATGTTCCCAGGATTTGGCCTGCCTCATCCCGCCCCTGGCAACGCCTGTCAGACAGTCACGACAAACAGCAAGAGCGCACCAGTTCGTCATACAACTGGAAACACCTAGAACATCGCTTTACAAGAACGCCTTTGTCTGACGCACTGCATCACTGTGGAACTCACTCCCAGAACATCTGTTTCCCCCTAATTACAACACACAACTATTCAAGAACCGTGTCAATCAACATCTTCGCACACACACTGTTCGTCGAACGCCATAGGATCTCCCTTTAGTGTGTGTGCAACTGCCATAAAAAAAATAGAGCCATGTTGTCTACTTTATAATTTAAGAGGGCTTAACTTTCGAAACATTATCAAGAGTTGGTTCCTCTTTTCTCAAATAAAATGCGTGAACGTATCATTTTCCTATATAGTTCAAGCAGTCGTTCACATCTAATGATTTTCTTCCTGGTGAGGATTTGGACTCGTTCGCAGTTCTACTCCCGTCATATTGCCACGTTTTGAAATTTAGGAGACTTTAATGAAGAAGTGAATCATGCACGTTTACGACTTTTGTCTTGGCTTTGACATTAAATACGCCATTACAGCATTTTAGATTATACAAATAGCACGAAAAATTGCAGGCAAATGAGAAAAATTTCGTAGTATTCGTACAGACCTTGTCTAAATACTTCAAGTATTATAATTATTCAGGTATCGTAATGATAGAATATTTACCCCTCTCTATACAAAGATGTTGTACGATAAACCACGCTTGTGGTTTATTTTAACCTCTTATCCTGCAGTTAGATTTTTGTTTTCTTAGCAGTCACCCAACGTGGAAACATGCGTTATTTACCAGAGATTTTTAAAGATTAACAAGAAATACTTATTGTCGGATTGAATATGTATATCATCATATGTATGCATATCAAAATAATGCCCGGAAAACTTCTAAGTCATTTCATAACTGAGTTTAATACGCAAGCTATTCAGACAGTAACACTTCTACTGTTGTAGGAAAATTAAACCAAAGTGAACCAACGCTAGCTAAATTCAACGGAAAGTAGCTGTAAGCGTCGAAAATGTATACCCTATTCAAAACACATCCCAATAGATATTATTTGTGCGCAAACACCTCGCACAAATAAAAATATAAAATTCTAAATACATTTTGGTTAGTCTGTAGGCGAGTTATTTATAGTACGGTTTTTCTTCTGGCGCCCTTTTGTCAGAGCCATTTTGTGACTATTTTGCACCAACTCGTATTTTGTCTAACTAATCTTCAGACCAGTTGCATTTTGTACCTAAGCGTTTCTTACCTTTAAAATGGTCATTTTCTTGTTTTAATACCTCAATAACGTGTATGAGATTTTTACATTGTTGTTGAGCATTATCCAGGTTCCTCAAAATTGCACTATTATCTTTTTCCAAAGCATTTTTCTCTAAAGCTAATCTTTCAACTTCATCGCGTAGAGCCTCTTTTTCAACATTCTATAAAACATAAGCATTTGCAAGATGATTCTTATAAACATGCTATCTAGAGGTACAAATCATATTAGTAAAAATGTACTGAATATATTTGCTTAAAATGGATCATTTCAAATCTTTAGAAAATTAAATTAATTACAATAAGAGGACATTAATAAGATATGACGAAGACTTTCGTACAACCAAAACCAACACATTATTTTAAAAATTCAGTTAAATTAAGT
>JAEQML010065026.1:0-21437 GCA_016904865.1 Pissodes strobi | reverse complement strand
AATTCCGCACAACGCGTGTTGCCTCGACCGATGACAAAGCGGATCTCTGTAGGTGAACTCCTTCGCTTTTTTTTCGCCGAAAACCGCGATTCTAAGTTTTTTTTATTATTTTTTTTTCTTATTTTGTTTTATAATATGTTTATTAACTTTCCGAACAATGTTTTATGTTTATTTTTTTTTATTTTTTTTTATTTTTTCGAAAATGTTTGGATATCCGGGGAGGTGGCGGAGTAATTCTTTTCAAACCGAGGCTCCGTTGCAGAGATATCGGCAAAAAACGGTTTTTTCCCAAAATCCTTTAAGTAAGACCCCCCCCCCCCATATGGTCAAAGGTAGCTTCCCATGAGGACCATACAAATTTCGACCCCGTAGCTCTTCCCGTTCTCCCGAAATTAATTATTTTAGTTTCTCTTCAGAAATGGGGGGCCAGGTACGTGGTCCAGTTTTCGTCCAGGATCCTCATTTTACCCCCAGCTGAAAATTTCAGCCCTCTAGCTATACTGGAACATGCTTAATTAAAGGAGCGTTTCACTTTGATAACCGTTTCAACTTTGATAAGCGTTTAGCTTTTTCTTACTTTACCCTCGTTAAAGAAGTTTCACTTTAATAATGGAGGAATAATTAATACAAAAAACTCAAAATTAGTTTTTTATAAGCGGACAGTCACCTAAGGCACCATTAAAATGCGGTTATAAAGTTCGGTTAAAAATTATCGAATCAATGGTCGCAAGAAATACGCTTTCTGCCCGTTAGATACCTACGTTTATGTTAGGTTTCACCATAAACCAAGTTGAACGTACAAAACAATTAATTAACCAGTAAAACAGATTTATTTACTAAATTGGCAGCGAACACTTTATGACGACGTAAATTTATAATTTACAGCGAATCACTTTAAATTAAAGTACCAGTTCATTATCTATTTTGCGAAAAAAGCATTTCAAAAACGTTCACCTTCAGGAGAATATAAAAATGTACAAAATATTGTCAGCTTCAGTTTTATAAATAAAATTAACTAAAACTGAAACAAGACAATTAAATCAAAGTATACATTACTATGATTAAATTGATTTTGTAATACTGAAGCACTTTCTTTAAATTATTTTTTGAAACGCTTCCTCCTCGAAATATTCTGTATTTGCAAATGAATGTGTGACAAATATTTGATTTGTGGAATTCTATATGTTTAATGCATAATACGGTGTTATTTTATTGGTTGAGGCAAAGACGTACATCAAAATTTATCATATTCACATAGGATCTTATAGTGAAATTTTTTTCCATTTTCGGTTTTATTATGTGGTTTTGTTAACTAAAGTTATTTAGTTAGTTACCTGTGCTAGTGATAAGTCCGTCGCCAATAAAAGTATGCATAACCTTGTATAAAAAATTCTTATCTGAGACCTTAGTGTTGCTTAGGATGATTCTCAAATGTTCCGGTTCATACACCAAAATAACTGGTACAAAAAACAACCAGGCTCTAAGCAGGGGCGCGTGCATTTGCGATATATTATTTCCTATCTCCAGTAAAGCTAAAACCATAAAAGAAAACAGATATTTCCACCATTCATTTTCACAAGTTATTTTAATAACAAATAAATTAAATTATTTGCATTAATGCAAATAATAAAATGTAAGAAGCAATGAGCAACTTGAGAAAGGATTCCATATTCTATAAGACCTTGGTATGTGTCAATTATAAAATCAAAATTATTGAAAATCGTGCAAAAATCGGTCTAATTTTTGAGGAAAAATGTTAAAATTTGACAACGCCGCAAAGAATTATAAAAATATTTTATGGTTAGCTGGGGTCTTACGAGAGACTTCAATTTTCGTTCAAACATACATGGTGTGCTATTTAAAAAAAACGAGAAAATTGTGGGGTAAAATTTGAGCACCCTATATACAGGGTGCAAATCCCAATAATACTTTAATTGTACATATAGAGCCCCAGTCTGGTCTGCAAACGATATTTTCTAAATGTAAATAAATTAATTAATTATAACTTTTGATGGACATGGTAACCCTTATGAATTGGATGAATTTTGTGTAATCCGATAAATTTTCATAAGGGATATTTATTATTTATTTTATATGAAAAATATACTATTTCAATTCAACTTAGACTAATGTAAATAATAAATTTAAACAATCAATGGGAAATTTGAAAAAGGATTCAACATTATTTAAAACTACGGTATGAGTCAATGGCGTGTCAGATGTGCCATGGTGGAACAGGACACTAAACAGGCTAAAGACTGAGCCGAGAAAAGCCTTCAATGAAGCCAAAATACTGGGAAGAAGAACTTTTAGGTCCTATTGTGAAGGGATAGATGAATTAGCACTGTCCATTCAGCTACAAAAAGTGCTATCCAAGGAGCACTCGAAAGAAATCGGCCTACTAAAGAATAAAGCCCAAGACACCTACGCTGAGACACCTGAAGAAAGTCTAAGGATTCTTCTAGAAACACACTTTCCCAGGTTAAGCTAAATTGCTAAAGAAGAGCTGGCACAAGAAGACGAGCCCATTGAAACCGTTCAGCGGCCTACAAAAAGGATAAAAGGTCTAGTCAACAAAATCTTTACAAAAAAACACAATCAGATAGCTTTAAACCTTATAAATCCCCGGGAGTAGATGGTATCCTTCCAGCCTTGTTACAACAAGCATAATTGATAGAGTACCTACTACCACAGATCCAATCAATCTTCACAGTCAGCTTCGCAAATTGCAGAAAAGTTAAAGTAGCGTCCATATCAAAGACAGGGCGACGATCACAAGAGAAACCAAAGTCATTAGCTTAACCTCCTTCCTTCTTAAAACGATGGAAAGGATTACCGATAGGCACGTCAGGAGCAAGTTCCTTTCTAATGGTCCACTGCATGTAAAACAATTCGCATACCAACCATCGAAATCTACCACAAATGCTCTTCAAAATCTCGTCCGCGATATAGAGAAGGCACTGGCTGAAAAAGAAGTGACGCTGTGTGCATTTCTAGATATAGAGAGTGCATTTGGCAACACCTCACATAAATCCAGTCAGCGCGCCACAACCCGCAGAGAAGTGGAACCAACCATTACAAAATGGATAAAACCCATGCTAACCAGCCGTGAAGTCACCGCGACCATTGGAGAAACAGCCGTCACAGTCAAAGTAATGAAGGGATGCCCTCAAGGAGGGGTCCTATCGCCCATGTTTTGGTATCTGGTGGTTGACGATCTACTGGAAAGACTTACTGAAACTGGCTTTGAAGTCCAAGGTTACGCAGATGACCTAGTTATATAATAAAAGAGGCAAGCATGACAACGTTCTCTCAGAACGTATGCAAAGTGCATTCAACTTTGTCAGCACATGGTGTACACAGGAAAGACTAAAATGTCAACCCAAGCAAAACCGTAGTGATCCCATTCACAAAAAGAAGGAAGCCGAACCTTAAAGCACCCACATTGGGAGGGACAACGGTAGAGCTTTCAAAAGAAGTATCTTGGCATCGTTCTTGACCAGAAACTAGAAAGAAGTATAAAACGTCATAGGTAAAGTAAGAATCAACTCAGAAAAACACACGAGCGTCATACCTGACAAAGTCCGCAAACATTGAACAGAAATAAACTAAAGTGAGACAGAACGCGTTTTATGGATGGCGCTGTGGCGTTTTCTTAGTTGATTCTTATTTTACCTACCTCTCAAAAAATTTGTATTTAATTTTACATCGAGTGCAAGTATACGGCATTCAATTACTTATATATTTTCATTAATATGAAAACAACAAAAAAACTTTTGTTGTACTTTATTTTCTTCTTCTTTACAGTTATTATTATTTATAAATATATTTTATATAATATATCAATGTTATTTAGGTTTTAAGTTTGGATTTGTTTTTTTATTTTGTGTTAGTAGAATTAGTATGTTTTCCACAACAAAGTATATTTTTATAGTTATTGTTATTACATAAGGTGCCTACTAACAATAAACTACCCATTATATATTTGGAAAAAATCAGTTGGTTTTCTTTTATGTTCTCTCTCCCCCTATGGTTAGCTGGAGTCCTACAAGAGACTTCAATTTTCGTTCAAACATACAGGATGAGCTATTCAAACAAAACTAGAAAATTGTACCTAATTTTCTTAAAATTGTGGAGTAAAATTTGAGCACCCTGTATATAAACAAATATCAACAATATTTTAATTGTATTTATAGGACCCAAGTACTATATTGTCTGCAAGTGATATTTTTTAAATGTAAATAAATTAATTAATTACTATGACTTTTCATGGACATGGTAACCATTATGATTTTTTTGTAATTCGATAGGTTTTCATAAGGGATATTTATTATTTATTTAATATGAAAAATATACTATTTTAAATTATTTGCACTAATGTAAATAATAAAATATGAGAATCAATAAGGAATTTGAAAAATTATTTAATATTCTTTACGACCCCGGTATGTGTCAATTTTGAAATGAAGATAAAAATTATTGAAAATCATGCAAAAATCAGCATAATTTTCGAGGAAAACTATTACATTTTGACAACGCTACGAAGAATTATAAAAACATTTTATGGTTACGAGGGATTTCAATTTTCTTTTAAACATACAGGGTTTGCCATTTAAGGAAACGAGTAAATTATACCTAAATTGCTTAAAATTTGGAGGTAAAACCCTGTATATAAACAAATCTCAATAATCTTTTGATTGTATTTATAGAGCCCTAGCATGGGTTGAAAACGATATTAATTAAACGTAAACTAATAAAATAATTATTATTTTTTATTTACGACCTAAAAATATGAAGAATTTCGGGAAAAAATTACAAGTTGACAACGCTGCAATCAATTAATCTTCTAGGGTTCAGAAGACATAAAATAGGCGAACCAATTATCGGTAAAAAATATAGAACATACCATTTAAAGAAATTTAAAAATATGGGCCTAGAGAACTCTTGTATTCACGGTTTTTTTAGCCTTAAGGCATAGCTAACTAAATATCAAAGAATTACACGCTAAAAGGACACTCTGTATAACTTGTCAAACTTTGATTGTTACGATGATTATTAACATATACATTTCCACAGAAACCAATTGAATTTTTTTATCGAATGGAATTTTTATGACTTAATAACCGAAGTAAAAGTTCCACTTTACATTGATTAACAAGCTCAGCGGCAGAAAGAGTATTTTACTGTCGCTGGTTTATCCAATTTCTGTCATATTAAATGTGACATATTTTCGGGTACCTATGTAGAAAATATTTTCAATTAATAAATCAAATTGATGACTAATAACTGTTGTACCTACTGCAAACGCAAATAGAAGTGTGCTGAAACATACATTGCGTTTTATCGATAGCATTTTAACGGGTCCTGTTTGGCGGGATGAGGACAACCTATAACCATGTTGCCAAACAGGACCCGTTAAAACGCTTCCGCTAAAACGCAATGTATGTTTCAGCACTTACATTTCACATCCCTCAATTTTACGATTTTATTAGGTTCAATATCATAGAAATAAACGTGTTGTGCAGGGGAATAGTATATAACATAACAAGTGTTTAGAACACTAGTTTTTAAACGAGAAGATTGTTTAGCACAAGGCGTTTAAGAAAACGAGTAATATCCATTGATTTGTATAGGAGTGGATAAGCAATAAATAGACCAAAGATGGCAAATTTACGACCGCGAAATGTAAACAAAGATATTTCTATTTGGACTTGCGCATTAGAAAATTAGTAGGAGCTAGCTGTTGCACCGTGAAGGTAAATAGGCAGGCCCGGACTTCGAAAGTGATTATTTCACCAAATATTCGGTAGAGGAGTCTTGCCGATTGTAAAATAGGCCCCAGTTAGCGTAGTGAAACAAACAATAAGGTATAAATAAGTAATACTTATAATAATTAGACTTACTTGAAATAGGAAATCCCGGGTATTTTGCCTCTACTACTACAAAACACAACCATACACTTTCAGGATTCTATTTTGGTAGCATCGCCGATTGTTTATCTGCGTATTGTTCAATGTAAACGAAAATCAAAATAGGTTACGTACAAACCACAAACGTGAACCACTAAACTAAAACTAATTAAGCAACTACAGACACTAGGTCCAAAGAAAGTAAAAAAAAGTAAAAACTAGAATTATTAACTCAAAACCCCGCGCCGTCAAAACGAAAACACGTCAAAGACAAAAGCCAAGTTCGATCCTGACCGACGCCTGCTGAGACGGCAAGTGTTTTAGCGCGCATGACAAAACGGTATCTTCTTTGTTTACGTTTTTCCATTTTACGTCGATTTTGTCATGCGCAGAAACCTGTTTTTTCGCCCATAGGTTGCCACTTTTGAATAGTGCGACAGGCGGCTATTGCTTATCCACTCCTATACAAATCAATGGTAATATCACACGCGTGTTGACATCCACTTTTCAATACGTGTGTTTAAAAGTACATACCTATTGTCGCGTCATCCGTATCTGTCAAGTGAAAATGTCAAATCAAATATGCTGTCAAATTGACAGAAACCTCCATCTATTCAAATAGACTCCTGTTGAAATTGCTTTTCAACACGCGCGTATTGAAAAAAATGTCAACATGCGTGTAATATAAGACGCTTTCTAGTCACGTTAACTGTGCTTTTTTCCAATTTTCAGCAGTGGTCTTAGGAAATAGTTATTTGTTCCACTAGGCAGCAAAGTAGTAGATTGACTGCCGCGGCTGATAGTTCATAGCCAAGCGTAGCGAAGCTAGGAATTCAGCTAAGGCAGTCAATATACTACTTTGCTGCCTCGTAAAACAAATAACTATTTCCTAAGACCACTGCGAAGTTATTAAGCCGTTTCCAGACTTTATACACACGCTGTATAAATCCAGCATTTTGACAAATTTTAGGAAACACATTTTAGAAGTATCTATCTTGGAGCTTTTTCACTACTGAAGCCAAGAAAGACCAATGCTCATTGTGCGGATCCGACTATTATATGGAATCGAAAGCTATAATGAGAATGTCTGGACTAAACTGGAATAAAAAAAAAACATGTCAATGCTGCTAGTATCTTTGTTAAGTTATTTCTACCGTGCGTGTACGTAATTTGTCAGACTAATGAAATTATGTGTTTCGATTTTCCTATTTCGACGACAATTATTTAATTAATACATTTATTTTTAAAAGCACTTCCAGTCAGATCGAGAAAAATTGAAAATAGCATTTAAAAGTGTTTTATCCGTGTTAGAATGTAAGTAATTTTTGCAAACTTTAATAGGATAATGAATAGATGAATCCTCTCATTATTATTTTTTATCATGCTATAAATGCGAAAATGTATAAAAGTAAATAAATAATGCTGACATAATAATAGTCTTGAATACGTGCAATTAGTTTGCCGCACACCAATTTATCGAAGAAGTTTGTTGAAAGTTTAAACGAAAACATCCTGTCAGTTAATTTAGGCCTATTTTTACGGAGGGGGGGGGGGGGGGGGGGTAAGAACTAAGAAGATACAATTTTTACAATTTAAAAGGCTACTACTCCGTTTATAATAATTTTACACTTAAAAATGTAAGGCATTCATATAGCAGGCAACAGATTGAATAAAATATCTCATTGGATCGCTCGTCTCCAAAAACTCTGGGAGCTGGACAATTAACATGAAATAAGATCACATTACATTCTCATTTAAGCCTTCGCATAGGTACATATACAGGGAGAAATGTGAGAATAATGATTTAATGTTAGCCGACTTGTTTTGCGTACAATAAGAGCATTACCACACTGATTTTCAATTAAAAAATAATTTTGTCCACGACTACTTAATAACAAATCAATATTCTGCTTCCTAGCTGAAGGAATATGATGCTCATATTTGTAGTAGAGTGAATTATAACAGCTGATAACAGTGAATTATGATAAATCACTCTTTGTATATATTTTACATATGTTGCTATGCCAACGTAACACTCACAACATTCCGATGCGTAGAATGTTTTTCTTATCTTTTATGTTAATTAATTTTGACGTTTAGAAATGTCAAATATTATAAGTAAGTAAAATAGCTCCGTTTAAGTGAATATTAATGTTAAGTGGCATATTAAGGACTTCTATATAAAAAAAATGAGTTCTGAGATTGATAATGAGCCCTGTACACCACCAGAGATAGTAGAGGCGGCCAAATTAACAAGTCTGGGATTGCTGCCACAAAAGTCTAAGGATCATTACATGTCTGCCTATAAAAGTTTTCTGAACTGGAGGATTGCTAAAGGCATACATTCGTTTTCCGAATCCGTGTTATTAGTATATTTTAATGAGCTATGTGCCAAATACAAAGCTTCAACCTTATGGACAATCTATTCCATGTTGAGAAGTACCTTAAGCATCCATAACTCAATAAATATTGAAACTTATTCAAAACTACGAGCTCTATTAAAGAGAAAATCGGAAGGATTCCAAGCAAAAAAAGCTGCAACCTTCACACCAGAAGAGGTGAACAAATTTATAAATGAGACTTGCGATACAAAATATCTTTCAACGAAGGTTAGAAATTATGAATTCCATAGTACCTAGTTACATTTTATTTAAAATATTTTTTTTTAATTCAGGTTGCATTAATTATGGGAATCATGGGTGCTTGCCGGGCAAATGAAATGTATTCCATGAAAATCGAAGACGTGAAAGATCTTGGATCAGCATTTCTAGTTATGATACCCAAAACGAAAACAAAAGTTCCTCGGAAATTCATGGTTACAGATAAGTTTTATACCATTTGTAAAAAATATCTTCAAACACGTCCTGTGGATTCTCAATCAAATATCTTTTTCCTAAGATATCATAGTGGGAAATGTACTTCTCAGAGAATAGGAATCAATAAGTTTACAGCTATGGGAAGAGAAATTGCAACCTTTTTGAAATTACCAAAACCAGAAAAGTATTCAGGCCACAGTTTCCGACGTTCATCTGCTACGCTTCTTGTAGATACAGGTGGGGATATTACTGCATTAAAAAGACATGGCGGATGGAAAAGTACAACCGTTGCTGAAAGCTACATTGATGAATCAATGAATAATAAAATGAACACTGCCGAGAAACTAACTAATTCAGTAAAAAGTGCCTCGAAATCTACTTATTCCAACCAGATTTTTGAAAATATTCAAAATTCATCCACTAATTTTGATATTAAATCCTTGCCTTCAATAAAATTCGAAAATTGCTTTAACGTAACTATTAATATCAATAAATAATGATGGATATCTAACTTTATCTATATTCTGTTACCTTGTAAGTTTGGCATTCTTATTTAGAATTCTTTTGTTAAAAAACAATACCTACATATTATGTTCAATAAAAACGTTCTATTCTACACTGACATGCTTTATTCAATTTTGATGTAGTAAAAAAATAAGACGTTAAATAAAACGAAATTATCCACTTTAGTTATACAAAATGATAAAAAATCAGCTGGTATTAGTTCAATCTATCGCCCTAGAATAACTTTACTCCAATAAAGTTGGTAGAAGTATATTTTTTTATAAGGAATTTGAAGCAATATCATGAAATTCAAATACATAGATATTACGTTAAATAAAACAAAAATAATTACAGACTTTAGTTACACAAAACAACAAAAACTCAGCTTCTGGTAGTTCAATCTATCGTTCTTCACCAATCCTACTCCACTAAAGTTGGTAGAGGAAGTAGGAAGTTTATTTTTACTTATCTCCTTAATGTTTGAAATATTAACGAAAATTCTCCGACTAGGCGAATTTTTGAAAATTATTCCGAATAAAAAAAGCGAGGAATTAATTCTTTAAAAAAAAATCTTGTACAAGGAAAATTTCCGAATATTAATTTAAGAACGAGAAAAATTCGGTAATATAATTTTTCAGTGTATTCTACTTATTCGTGGGAGGCCACGAAATACATGTCAAACGCCGCGCCGCGCCATGGCTCTGATTACTGGCAATAGTTTTGGTGTTAAAAAGTCAAATTTAACCATGGAACGATTTGAAAAGTATCCTCCATGTAAGTTTTGTAAAGAATCGAGTGAAATTAAAAGGTACCATCGAAAATTAAAGTTTCTAACATATTTATTGGAAGAATGTGGGTCAGGCGTCTATTCGTCAAATTTGTTTAATATAATTAAACATCATCTGCTATTGGTCTCTACCAAATACAGACTTCTTCGTGGACCACAACAAAACAAAATTGTTTCAAAGTACTATATTTATTTCATCAAACATAGAAACTTTATAAACTTTGATGATTGTGTCCTCCCTTATTCTCCATTAGAAAAAGACGAAGTGGCTAAAGAATTCCAAGAACATTTAGACACTGTAATTGAAAATAATTACTTGTAAATATAATAAATAACAATAATTTACTGTTTTAAATCTTTTACTATACTATATAGGTTATTATAATAATAATATCAGGTTCTGTAATTTGATACTTAAAACAATATAAATGAAATTGAAATACGTGCACGAATATGTTTATTAAAATACAAATTACTGACTTCAGTTATAGAAAACCAGAAAACGTCAGCTGCTGATAATACGATGTATAATTTTTCTGCAAATTTATTTTACTAAAGGTGGAAGAAAAAGTACTATATAGGTTCATTATATAAAGCATTTTTCATCGAACAATGCTGTTACATAATATTGACTACTGCCACCAGCAGGTTACATACATTGCGCTTGGTGTCATTAATGATGTAACCGCATCATTAAATGAAAAATGCTTTATATCGTAAAACACAAGTATTTAATAATAAACTTCCCAAATATACTTGAAAGTAGAAAAATTCTAGGTGACTACAATTCCCGATGCATGGCAATGATGACATATTGACGTTTTTCTTATCTTATATTTTTATTAATTTTGACGTTTAAAATTGCCAAATTTCAAGTAGTGACATTTTTCCCTATAACATGAACACAATAGTTAAAAGTAAAATTATCATGAAAAATACACTCGCCATAATTATTATTATAATGGTCGTGGACAAAGTATAGTATTTAATTCGCAATTTATGACCATTATTCACTTGGGCGACTTGCGCCCCTCGCCTACGGCTCGGGACGCAAACGTCACCCTGCGTGAATAATAGCTATCATAAATTGCTCATTTAATAATATACTATTTTTAGTGCGAAATTGAGATCGCTGTAGAGCCTAAAGGCATATGTAAACATTTAACAGATACTTCTTACTTGTTGGTGTCGCACATTGTTTGGAAATGGGAAAATAGTGGACATATGAGTATAAATTCAAGATAAAAAATATATGTTTTTATAGTCACAAGTTGGCAAGGCCTAAAGCTATGTCAGCGCATATCAGTTTTTTACAACTTCTGGTTGGCAAATAAATTCAATTCAAACTTGCTCTTTCGTAGTTTACAAAATTTTAGGAAAGACCTTACCTATTTTCAAAATTATTATATTACTAAGTCATTGACAATATACAGGGTGTCCCACAATTCAGTTTACAGCAAATATCTCGCTTATTTGAAGAAATAGAGATTTGATCTCAACACAACTTTTGCATGTTCTGGAATGACCTTTACAATGAAGCTTATGACTTGACTACAGAGTGTCTAAAAAACAAAATTTTGGAGAACTACTTGATTTTTTTAAATGCAACACCCTATATATTTTTTTAAGTTCTGAATCTCCTCGTCCTCCCCTTTACAACCGTGTATCATTTAGTTGAGATTTCTTGCGACGTTGCCAATTTATTCAGTATTTTATGATATTTATATGATATCCTATATTTACGATAATTCCGTTTTATTACCATCACAACTTTATTCGTAATTAGTTGTCATCTCCATGGATATCATTATAGCTGAAATTACGTCAAAGTGATTGATAGATAGAATAATAATTAATAATAATTATCGTTATTTCTTTAAAAATGCCGTGAAGACATTCTAGAGACGCCGCGCCGCCCGTTTATATCACGATCGCTTCCCTGAGCGTCGTTCACCGTCACATATGGCGTTTTACAAGTTGAAGCAGAAAATTCGCACTGATCCTTTCTAGAAATGATTCACAACTCCCACTTGAGCTAAATCTGAAGAAAATAACGTAAACGTTTTGGCATATGTTGGTGTATATCCAAAAATTTCTATTCGTATTCTTGCTAAGGAGCTTGGGCTTGTACAAAGAATCTTGAAACAACATAGGTACCACCCTTTTAAAATGCATTTAGTGCAAGCATTACAACCTACTTATTTCGAGCGTAGATTAGAATTGATTGCTCTAATACAAGTGTGTTGGACTGATGAAAGCCGTTTTCATAATAATGGTGTAGTAAATAAGCACAATGCCCATTACTGGTCAGCACAGAATTCCCACTGGGTTCAAGAAACATGGTTTCACAATATCTGGGGCATAAACGTTTGGTGTGGCCTTTTTAATGGATATTTGATTGGCCCGTGCTTTTATGAAAACATCTTAACAGGACAACGATATTTGGATTTTTGGAAAAATGTATTACCAGAATTAATGGATGAAATTCCGCTAGCAAAACGCAGTACTATGATATGGCAGCAGGACGGCGCTCCTCCCCATAATGCTCATGTGGTTACTCAATATCTTGACAACGTATTTCCTAACGGTTGGGTTGGCAACAGGGGCCGTTTTAGATGGCCAGCACGGTCCCCTGACTTAAGCCCACTCGATTCTTTCTTGTGGGGTTATCTGAAGGAAATTGTATATCAAACTCGTCCCGTAGACTTAAAAATAGGATTCGACAAGCCCGCCGTATCATAACGCCGCAAATGATATCAGCCGCTTGTACCAGAGAACTGTTGCGACGATTCGAAGCTTGTATACAGTGTAGAGAAGCACAATTCGAACATATGTTGCAAATGTAATTTCATATTTCTAATTGTTTTTATGTATGTATGAGATTTTTTGAAAATGTTGTTATTTTAACTACAAAATACTGAACAAATTGGCAACGCCGCAAGAAATCTCAACTAAATGATATATGGTTGAAAAGAGGAGAACGAGGAAATTCAGAATTTAAAAAAATACACAGGGTGTAGCATTTAAAAGAATCATGTAGTTCTCCAAAATTTTGTTTTTTAGACACTCTGTAGACAAGTCATGAGCTTCATTGTAAAGGTCACTCCAGAACATGCAAAAGCTGTTTTGAGATCAAATCCCTAATTCTTCAAATAAGCGAGATATTTGCTGTAAACTGAATTGTGGGACACCCTGTATTCCTGTTTATTTTTTTTTGTCAATGTACAGTAAATAAAATATCTGTCAAATATTTTTTTCTCTTCAGTCTTTTACTTTACTTTTTCCCCGTCACAGAAAAAGAACATTAATTTTAAAAACCACGTTAGTTTAGTGGAAGCGGTTAAGGCTCAATAATAATGTAGTGTTTTGTTTTGCGAAGAACTGTTTTGCTTTGATTTGAATTAAAGGTACCTATCAAAATTCATCTCGAAATATAGATTATTTAAAAAAAAAGAATCTTTGTGGTTGGATTTACCATTTTCTTGGCTAGAATCTGTTGAAAATGAGTATTTGTTGCAACAAGCCTTAGCAATCCGAAACCAAAGCAATTAAAACCATTTCGTGATTTGAGTATGAAACAGAAAAAAGGCGAACTCTTAGCCTAACTCATGAGAATACCTTTGAAGAGTTGGCATTTGCTGCAAAAATAGGATGAAAAGTGGACGATCGAAAAGAGCTCTCTAAAATTATTGATCATACTATAAACTCAAAACAAAAGAAAATTCTTAGACGCCATAGGACTTTTTTATTTTTTTATTTTTTTTATTTTATTTCTTTAGTTCAAATTACATTAATCTATACAACAAATGTACAAACAAACACAAAATGAAATTGCGTCATATAAAAATATTCTAATCCTAACTTGTGCAAGTACACAACTACAAACTAATCTATAACATTTGTTAGATATTTAAATATTCTCCAATATTATAGGGCTCCAACCTAATAAGCATTTTTTTACATTTCTTTTGAAAATACACTCAATATTAATATTTTTTATAACATTGTCCAACTTATTGTATAATTTAATTCCCATGTAATAGGGACTTTTTTCAAATAATGTTAGTCTATGTACAGGATAACTAATATTGTTTGTTCGGGTATTATAAGTACGGTCAAGATTAAAGTTAAATATATGTTTATTCCTAAATACAAATGAAACGGTTTCCATTTGCTCTAAAAATACCTCGACATGACTGAATGGGAGACATTTTATAAATTATTCTTAACATACTTTTTGGAATCACAAAGATGTCTTGTGCCCTAAAGTTTGAAGCCCAAAAAATTATACCATATCTAAGTATACTTTCGAAGTTTGCAAAATACAGTGACTTCCTAGCTGATTCATTAAGGTATTTTGTAACTAAACCGACGCAATAGCAAATTTTATTGAGTCTGTTACTAAGGTGTTCAATGCGATAAGACGAATCTAAAAATTCATCAATATGAATACCTAAAAATTTGGTGCTGCTGCATAACGTGAGCCTATTATCGTGAACAATAATTGATTCTGGTATTGTTGTTTTATTTAATTTAGTTCTAAACTGCAAGATATTAGTTTTTCCTTTATTTAAACACAATTTATTTTTTTTGAACCAGGTTTCTATTAGTGAAAATGTGCTTTCAGAATTTTGAACAAGTTCAGAGATTTCTGAACTACCCAACAATAAATTGGTATCATCAGCATACTCGGTTAGTTCTAAATTTGGGATATTAATTTCAAAGTTAATGTCATTTAAAAAAATTATGAATACAACAGGTACAAGAATACTTCCCTGTGGGATACCTACTGTATTCTGGGATATCTCCGATTTATAACAAATCCCATCCCTTTGTACTATAACTCTCGGAGTTCGTTCATTTAAATAGGACCTAAACCACTCCAAGGCGCGACCCCTGACCCCGTAAAGGCTCAACTTTTGTAAAAGTATATTTCTATCCAGACAGTCAAACGCCTTTGAAAGATCCAAAAACATTCCAAGAGCCATGTTGGCCTCCTCCAGGTGTCTCAAAATTGCACGAGTGAATTGAAAAACAGCCGTTTGAGTTGACCGCTCTTCAAGATATCCATGTTGGTTGTTCAAAAAAATATTACACTCTTTCATGAAATTCATTAGCCGCTTGCACATGACAAGTTCAAACAACTTTGAGAATCCAGGAAGCAGACTGATAGGCCTATAGTTATTGATATCACCCTTATCACCTTTGTTTTTATACAAAGGCCTGACTGCTGACAACTTCAAAGGTTCCGGAAAGACACCCTCTCTGAGTGAGTTATTTATTATGTAGCAAATAACATTTGTGATCGCCGGAATAATTTGACGAATTAGACTTGTGGGTACTTAATCATCTCCAAAGCTATGCTTATTTTAATTTTTTTTGGTTAACTCTAATATCTCATAAGAAGTAACGGGTGTTAAAAACATGGATTTATTGTTTTCCCGGATATTAGATACTTGTCCACTCAACATGAGGTATATTATGTATAAGCTCTGGAATTGATGTAAGCAAAAATTTATTAAATTTATTTCTTCAGCCTCTCCAGGGATCCCAGTGTCATTCGCCCTAAAAGTGTTAGTTATTTCCCTATAAATAGACCACATGCACCTATTTTTATTATCAGAGTTTTTTAATCTATATTCATAACTTTTAAATCGCTCACTTATTAGCAATTCATCATACTCTTTTTTAACAGTTAGATACATGTCATTATAAGTATTACTTTGGCGTTTTAACAACAAAAGAATATCCAACATCGTTTTTACGATTTTTATTTGTTCATATCTATCTGATTAAAGGTTAGGTGAAAAGTGTTCATAAAAGTTGACCATTGTCTATTTACATCAACTGGATCTACCTCAAAAACATCTTGCCATTGTTGTTGTGTTAGTATATAAAAAAACTCTCTTCTACTTACCTCCGTAAAAAATCTTTTAAAATAACATTTCTTTACAGAATCTACTTTATGATCAAGTATAACTTTTTGGGCTGTATGGTCAGATATAATTGTTTTTATGACATAACTCGATATAATGTGTTTAGAGACATTTGTAAAAATATTATCTATACAGCTTTGCGATGTTGATGTTATCCGAGTGTTCTCTAAAATTGTTGGGTACATTTCAAAAGAACTCATTATTGACAGGAATTGGATTCGAAAATTATTTGTTTTAAGTATTTCTATATTAAAATCACCGACAATAAACACCTTTTTATCTTCAGGTATTATTTGCTCAAGCATGGTCTCTAATTTATTTAAAAATAATTTTATGTCGCTCTTTGGTGGTCTGTAAATAATTGCAACAATAATATTTCCAGATTTAAACTGGCACTCTATAGCAGCACACTTCAAAACACTTTGCACGGAAAGTTCTTCAAACTTTTTTCGTCTTAGAAATTTAATATCTTTATACAGGTACACCGCTGCACAGCCATATCCTCCCTCTCTGCAGAAACTTGACGCCAGTCTAAAATTATTAATACCAAGCATTTTCAACTGCTTCTTGTTTTTCCAATGTTCTGTAAGGCAAATGCATTTACAGTCGGCATGTTCTTCAAGCATATGAATAATTCTGTCCACACAATTTCCAAGAAATTGAAAATTTTGGTGAATTAAGCTAAACTTTAAACCATTTGGTATATTTTTAAAAGTTTTGTTTGATTTGAGAGGCGCAGCTGCTATGCTATCCCTGGGATAAAAAATCGTCATCACCATGGTAGTTGGTGTTTTGTCTTAGTCTACGTATTCTATTTATTTTGATATGCCGGACATACCTGATCTCTTGCTGTATGGTTTCGGTCTACTAGTCCTAGTCTTCTAGAGTTGGGACATTCTGATGCTGATTCTAGTGCCGTACATTGCTTACCCTCGTGAGCTCCACTGCACTTATGACAACATTCTTCTAAAGTGCAATATTTGGCGACATTACCGTATCTACAACATCTGAAACACATTGTTATGTTTGTGTATTCTTGAACATAAACTTTGCATAGGTCAAATGAAATGTTTTTGCGTTTCATTAACCATTTAAACACTTGTGGCGTTGTTTGGTAAACACAATTTTCTTTTAAATTATTTGTACACTCTCTTTTTGTTATAAATTTAAACTGTGTTTTAACATTATAGCCAAACATTTCAGAAACATCAGGATTTTCAGCTAAAAATTCATCAATAAAATTTTCTGACGTGTAACCTTTATGTATTCCCGTAATTATGAACATTGGATCAACATTTTGGATTGTTTTAATTTCAAAATTCTTATTTGCGAGGTTGTCTCTAAGTTTCTGTTGTTGTTCTTCATTCTCACATTCAATTGTAACTCTTCCACTACGATTTTGTGTGACATTTTTGAAATTGCATAAATTGTCCTGCCGTACGCTTTTTTAAATTTCTTGTAAAACAACTCTTGGATTAGTTTGGTCTTTGATTTTAATTACTGTTTTGTGCTTTTTCTTTGTTTGAGGTGGAGTTTTCCATTCAGATGGTCCAGTTAAGGTACTGCTGTCATTTGCTGAGACGCTGGCCACTTTAGCATATGTCATATTTTGATGGGTCTGGGTCTTGTTTTCGACACTTTTTTCTAATTCTAACTGCAATAACTTGTGCCTAAGTTGTATATTTTCTTTTTCAAGTTGGCCCTGTTTGAAAACTGCAATAGTAAACATTTTACATATCTCTGAATGAGCATTTTTCAGAGACGTTTGACTAACTTCGTCTTTTTCTTTCCTTATCACTTCGGCAAAAATATCCAATGCAGAGTAAAATTCAAGGATTTTTTTCTCTGACATGTTATTCTCCTCGGTCTTTTCCTGATTTTCCTTAAAATGTTCGATTTGAGTGCTGGTACAGGGGCTGATTTTTTCGCATTGCCTGTTTTGATTGATTTCTAGTTCTGTTTCTGGGCTTGACTCACAGCGCGGCCTTTTATTTTTGTTTTCTTCAGTTTTTGTGGGCGGACTTCTCATAACAACCTGATTGGGTCTGAAAATTGAATTCTCATCCTTGTCTCTTTCGATTCCGTCGGCTTTAAACTTTTCTACGTCCCCCGGTAATAAAGGTTCGTCTGTCTGTTTACCATCACTTTATTACATACGGCGATAATTTAACGTTCCGCAAGGAATTATGTCTTTATATAATTATGTGTTTTAACAGTCTTTCTTGTGGCCGAATCTGTTTTTTGTTTTCCTGGTGGCTTGCCACCATCACTATCCCCTTTCATGCAAGATTGTATTTAATAAAACCTACTTTAACTCTTAAAAAATGCAAAAATTTAAGGACAATTCGGATATACGTGTGCACGATATAAAAATCTAAACACATAGGAAGATGTTATTACAGAAGAAATGGCAAAGTTAAAGCTAGAATCAGTTTTGGATCTGACAGCTCAACTTGCAATTTAAATGTAGAATCCAATTCAAAATTAATTTTAACTACTAAATGGGGAGTTGATGGTGCATCTAGTCAGAGCTTATATAAACAAAAATTTGAAGACTATGATACTTTAGAATAGGACGAATCCTCAGTATTTATCTTAAACTGTGTACCTCTTCATTTAAAAATGGTTTATTCAAAAAATACTGCAGAAGTGCATAATTCTATGCTTCCTTATACAGTTGTAATTACATGCCCTCAAGTGTTCATATTCTTTTGATTCATGGGGCAGACATTCGCAAACGCTTTAATTTAATTCGAATTGGCAAATTATCTGAAGAAGCCTCGGAGTCTAGAACATTTCACCAGATTTTTGTTTTGGAAAAATTGGAAGGAAACTAAATATTGAGGATATTTTGCATAATCTATTGATTTCTTTAGATCATTTAATATGATAAATTAGATCCAAATATAATTGTAAAAAAAATTTATACTATATTTAGAGGCTGTAACTGTAGATGTTAGATATGGAACAAGAAATGGAAGAGGATGTTGACTCAGATTAGAAAAGAAATATTTCTGGATGTTTACAGGATTAGATAAAAATATGTTTTTTTTTTTGGTAGTGGGGTGTGCGCTTAGAACCGGGTACTTTGTTTAGTTTTTAAATAATACTAATACACTCTGTATACTGCTAATTACAAATATACTTCAAAAGAAAAATGTTTTTGCTAAAATTTATTAATAATCAGTAACATCACAATTATTACATTAATACTAGGATCAGCAAGTTAAAAAACATTGATGTCCACTTTTTTAAGATTCGCTACAATGCCACTGCACTGTGCGGCCATTAAAAATTTCGGTTAAAGCCTACGATAAACCAAATTTGACCAATAATTTAAACAAATAATATGTGATAAATTGTTTAATTATATAAGAATTGTTCAATAAAGATATTATATCAATATTTTGCTTTATTGAATGAGTGGAAGAAATGAGAGAAGAACAAGAGGGGGGAAATGAGTGAGGGAAATGGGTGAGGAAAATAGAAGAGGGACGTAGACGTAGGCAATGTGACACTTTCAAACCTTCAGTAAAGTCACCATTACATGTATCGTTGTAAATAAAAGCAGATTATCAGTCTCGGTGCTTGCTGGTCTAGCAAATTTCACCATCGACTGAGGTTGTACCGGGTGTCTATTTTTCGATGGTTTTACGGGATTATTCCGTTATTAGTAAAGTTAGAATAATTTCCGCAACACTATGCTACCTTTTTGTGGAATAAAAGAGGCCCTAAACAAAATTATCATAGCACTTTTTTGAGATACAGAGGACGAAATTAAAAATTTTCCATTTTCAAGCATTCCTCGTTTCTTTTATATTGTGTAAGCGAATGAAAAAGTGAAACTGAATAATATAATAGATATTATTTTACTGCCGAGTATAAAGCATGCAACGTTAAGGCAGAATCTGCCTTGCTGTTCCTGTGGAAATATTATATGCTGATTATCCTGAGACCAAGATACCGCTATTGGTAAAATAAGATTCATCAGACCATAGTACGGTTCATTCAAAATTATTTTCCCTGTTTACATTTTCTTAATACCACAAAATTCTATACTTGGCTTAAACTTGTGTTTTTTAGATTGTTTGAACCCTTGGTTTAATGTCCCTGACAGAACCTTCTATGTTCCTGCAAGTATTAATCGGATTTGTTTCATTTGAAGGTAATACATTTATTTCATTAATTATGCAGTTTTCTTTGTTGTAGAGCTTTGGCCGAGATTTACAAAATGAACCATGTCGAATTAAATTTGATTTTATCCTTAAAAAAAATCTTTTATCTGGCTGCCTTCTTTCTGGGTAGTATAAATTTTGAATAGAAGGTAATGCAAAATGCTCATACCTGTTCAAATAAACTTCGAAAGCTTCATCTGCATTTTCATTACACTGAATATAAACAACAAGCATGTCGTATAATATAAACAACAAGCATGTCGTATAATACAACGAACTTTTAATTGAACATTTTACTGCAACTTTGATATATTAAACCAAGGTCCCTAAATATCTACTACTGCTCTGTTCTTTTATTTTTTGACATACCCGTCAAAGTCTACCAGCAAAAAAGATATATTTTATTAAAAAAACCTAAATTTCGGGATTAATATTAGAAATAAATAAAGTGTTATATACTTTTGCGAAGCTCGTGATAAACTAAATCATTATCTAAAAATATATATGATGTCCCATTAAAAAAAATCAAATTTGGCCTTTAACTCAAAATTTGATGCACCCAGAGAAAACCCAAACTACACCACTGGGCTCTAGGTGAAAACTCTATAGTAATTCATTTTCACTTTTTCATTCGCTCACAGATTAACAAAGATACCAGAGGTGCTTGAAAATGGAAAATTTTCAATTTCGCCCTGTATCTCAAAAACAAAGAACATATTTTGTTTCACAAAGAATTAGCACAGTGCTACGAAATCCGCATTATTTTAACTTTACTAATAACGGAGAAACCTCGTAAAACTATCGGAAAATGGACACCCTGCACACAATATACTAATTTTTGATATACTGAATTTTATGAATAATTTTAATTTTTCGCGAAATTAATAAAAATTTAGGTTGACAAATGCCTACAAAAATACTGACTTTGTCACTGAACATTAACAAGAGACTAGAAGATCCACTCTCAGTCGGCACTTTTGATGTACCGCTTACAAAGGTAAGACGCCAGACCTTAGACGAAACACGCGGCACGAGGCCTGAGCGGTTAACCAGGTTCCGCGACGGCCAAGGAGGGAAATACTGGGGGCGGGGTTTAGAGTGAACCTTCTAGTCTATTGTTAATGTTCGGTGACTGTGTGGCTCAAAAACATCTACCAACCTCTAGTAATAACACATCACGCGACACGCGATAACTAAATTTGGCTATCCCAACCTTATTTTCAATTACTTTATACAAATATTATACATTTTAAATTATCCGCTCACTCTTACCCAGTGCATACCACAAATTCACCCGCATACACCAACAG